>OX422144.1:20663543-20823468 GCA_949129095.1 Volucella bombylans
TCGAACAGAGTGAAACCACAGGAGACCATGCAGGGAGTGGCCGCCACCGAAATGTACGTTCGCTCGAGAATATCGCGGCTGTGGCTGCCGATGTCGACGAGCCACGCAATTGGCATTCCCAGACGGACACTACAGCGAATTTTAGTGAAAGACTTACACTAAAAGTTTGTTCAAAAGTATACAAGTATACAATGGTATACATCCGAGCCAACAGCTTTTGATTTTATTTTTTAATATTTTTTCGACCTACGCATATGTACTCGTGTATCATCAATTCCAGAAAATGAAAAAGTCTCTTGTTCTTGGTTCAGTTTTCAGTTTATGTGCGTTTTTATCTACACACGTTAAATTACTCTTACATGCTAGACAAAAAAATGCTCAAAAATTAGCTTAACTTACATTATACTAATTATACTAACTTACTGGTCCCATGCGGGCACTCTAAGTTAAACCTATCGACGAATCTTACAGTCTACTTTTATTTTTATTTTACATTTATTAATACTAAAACTAAGAAAATAAATTTTAAGCAAAAAACTTAGTAAATGGACATTTTTTAATTTTTTATAAAATTTAAATCTAAAAGGCTACAAAAAAAACTTAATCTACTTAACCTACTTACATCAAACACAAACATTTCTGCATCGCTCAGACCACATTATGGCGTATTTTGCGCAACGATCTTGGTTACACCCATACAAGATCAAGCTGACTCAAGAATTGAAGCCGATAGACCTTTTGAAACGACGTACGTTCTCCGATTGGGTTCTGGAGAAGATGCGCCAAGATGATGAATTTCATAGCAAAATTATCTTCAGTGACGAAGTTCAGTTTTGGCTCAATGGGTTCGTCAATAAGCAAAATATGCGTTCTTGGTCGGGTGAAAATCCACATGTGCTTCATGAATCACCACTTCATCCACAAAAATAACTGTTTGGTGAGGTTTGCATGCCGGCGGCGTTATTGGGCCATATTTTTTCGTCGACGATAACGATCGTCACGTTACTGTGAATGGTCAGCGTTATCGCGCCATGATCACCGATTATTTTTGGCCAGAATTGGAAGATATGGACTTGGATGACATTTTTTTTTTTTTTTTATAATTTACGCGCGCCTAAGGGGTTGATACCCTTTTACTGTTGCCAGGGCGCGGGCGGAAAGATAGAAGGAGGAGAAAGGAAAATTGTTTTTTGTAGTGGTTTGAAACTCAGGTGTGTTTGGTTTCTATGTTTACTCTCCAGGGGTGGGAGTCCGAATAGGACGGAGAGTTTTTTCTTCACTCAGAGTGATTCGAGATATAATTCCCAGTATTTTTTTCATTGCTTGAAACTCTTATAACAGCCAAATTACGTGTCAGTGTTATGCCTTCACACGCAGAATTTTTTTGTCTGAGTTCCAATTATACAATGAAAAACTGATTTTGCCATGGGCAGGATTCGAACCTGGACCCTCCGAGTGAGAAACGTTTGCTACTACCACTACACCACGGCCACCCCAAGACATGTGGTTTCAACAGGATGATGCCACAAGCCACACAGCACACGTTACAATCGATTTATTGAAGAGTAAGTATGGTGAACGTGTTATCTCAAGAAATGGGCCAGTCGATTGGCCACCTCGTTCGTGCGATTTAACGCAGCTTGACTATTTTCTGTGGGGCTACGTTAAGTCATTGGTTTATGGCAATACGCCGACTACGTTGGAAGAGCTCAAAGCCAACATTGAACGTGAAATAGCGGCCGTTTCGGCCGAAATGTGTGGCCGAGTCGTCGAAAATTGGGTCCAACGAATCGACCGCTGCAAACGTGCCCGCGGGGGCCATATGAACGAAGTCGAGTTCCATTCATAAATGTTTTGATTGTACTTCAAGCCGATAGTAAACTTTTTGAAATATCTCAAATGGTTTGCGTTTTATTTAAAAAAAGTTGTCAAGTCCTTATTGGAAAACCCGCTATATATATTTTTTTTTCTCTTTTTTTATTAATGTTTTTTTTTGTTTTTATATATTTTTTTTTCTTAAAACTATCTTAATCCTACCTAAAACTATGTAAGCTGGCCATGGCTAAAAATAAAATTAGTCTGACACACTTTGCCTCAAATGAAGCTATCTATTACTGGAGGCATTCGACGACGAAGCATCCTCCCCTTCAACAAGCCACCAAAATTGCTGGTACTGCTGAGCAATATCCCTCATGTCGCGACTCTCGTGATACATATAATTGGGGTAGTAAGCCCCGGAGATCAGGTTGTTCGATGAGCTCATTGCTCTTGCAACGTGCCTTCAAGTTAACTTAATGAAGAAATTGTCCACTTTTATTAGGTTCGTCCTATTGTATAATAGGAGCAACATCTATATGTTTGTTAAGATACAGAAATTGATCTAGCCAGATCCCAAGGTATCTGACTATATTTCGACAAGCAAGTGGCTACCCGTGCTGTCCCACGATCGACAAAGGCGTCCGAATTCTGATAGTTGATTTTCAACTCCCAATCATCGCAATATCGCTTAATTTTATCGAAGTCACGCTGCAAAAATATATTAATGACCTCAGTCTTTGGACCTGATCTGTACGCGATATTGTCGTCTGCGTATGCTATTTCATGCTGAAGTGAACCGATCAGATCACTCGCGTAAATGTTTAATTCGATCGGCGAATTTACCGCACCTTGTTACAGACCGTTTTTAGTGTTAAATGTTCCAACAGAAGTCACATCGCAATTCTTCACGGTGAACTGTCTACTATCAAAAATAATATACAGCAGTGGTTTACTAATGCCCAACCTGTGCAGCTTGAAAAAGAGTCCCTCTAATCATACGGTATCCAAGGCCTTCTCCAAGTCAATCAGGCAGGCGCCAGTGCATTGTTTCTTGCCTTTGTTCCATTGGATATCAGAAACCAGTTTTGACGCGGCATGAATGATATCATGCACCGCCTTGAAACCGAACCGATTATCCGGAAGTATATGTTTGTCCTCAACCCACTTAGTCACGTCTCTATTGATCACCTTCTCGAAAACCTTACTGATGCTTGGAAGAAGTCTGATCGAGCGGAGGTTCGCCGGATTGGAAGTGTCTTTATCCCCTTTGGGGTTGGGATGGGTAAAGAAATTTGCTCTGTTTTATAAGACTGAAAACTTCTGAAGTCAACTATGTTTATTAAATAAATAATAGATATTATTTTGAAGATAGTCTACCTGATTATTGACATTCCTTGTAGCATATAGTATATCGGCGAAAAGTCCAAATTTCATCAACACAGCCTCTAAATTGATATTATTGCGTTTTCTATCACATGCGTAGAAAAAGCGTTAATTGTAAGAAAAATCATATTGTGATGTGAAAAAGCTGTTGCATGAATTTGGTCATAATATATTGCCGAATTAAGGTAAGAAACTAAGAATACATCTAAAAGCGAAAGTTTTTTGTTAGACATGAAGTGAGTTGGTTGGTTACTACTTTGGTATTTATAAAGGACTCTACCGCACTAATTAATTATTTTTACACTTCAACATATTTAAATTCATGTCTGCACAAAGAACAATTTTTGCATAAAATGCAGAGACCTGCTCTATCAGATTTCTACTATATATATGTACTCGTATAATTGCCTATGTTATTAGCCATATATATACATCATATGCAGTTTTTCACAACCATATGTTATTTCGATAAATATATCGTATATTCTAGTAACTATTTGGGGTCGATGAGACATATTTCCTTGAAAGTTTGTTTCACCATACTACCGACCAATAAGATATAATTAGCGTTACCATAACCTCGTTGACACCAAAAATTTCCCTCATACCTTCTAGGTTTATTCCATAGAAGTGCCCTCACTACATGGGTTAGGAAAGTCAAATTTGTCGTTTTCGTAAAGATGACAACCTCAGTGCTGAGAAGAATGTTTGACAGCCCAAAGTGCTCCAACTATTGACAACGTCTAGGGCTGACTGAGGTTTAGAGTAGACAGTCGCCAGGTTTGATGCCACAGTTAATGCATTATGATGCACTATATTAGTGGAGATAGGACGCCACCTTTTTGACAAACTCAGTTTACCCTCATCATCTCATGTTGTACGCGGTCAGCATCCGCATTCAGTGTCCATTTCATAAGCATTGCTTTTATCGTTAAAAATAGTAATTCATCTATACCATGTTATACCTTCAAAAGTTCAGTTGTCAAAAGGACTCTTAATGTCGATGAAAATGGTCAGTGCATACTTCTTGTCGAGTAAGCCTTCAATACAGTCTATCAGTTGGACCATTTGAGGCGCCGTATAGCAGGCTCCTCTAGGTTTGTACAGATGCTGCATCTTAGGCATTGCTGCATTCGTAAAGCGGTTTTGTGGACATGAAGCTCAACCATGAAGGAAATCAGACTGAGAGTATTGAAGCTTGAGGTATAAGTACAAGGTTTGCTAAGGGTTTGCCAGTGCCTGGCTTGTGAGCAGATGGTCTATACATTTTTGTAGCATAAATGGGCATATGTCATCAGTGCAAGACGACTGAATCTTCTTTGCAGAGCCTTAAAGTTTTGATTCAAGAACTTATAATTTAAGAAATTTATTCAATATGTACGTGATTAGCTAGATACGAGGGGCGTTCAATATATTCTCGGGATCGATATGAAGGAAAATGCGAATTCAATTTAAATTGTTTTTATTTTTCAATATATTCTCCCCTAACATCAATGCATTTGTTACATCTTGAGATAAGCTTTTTTAAACCCTCAACAAAATAAATTTCCTCTTTCTCTGCAAAATACCCATTTATTGCCGACTTGAGTTGTTCATCATCCGAAAATCTTTTTCCACGAAGACATTTTTTCAAATCCGGAAACAGGAAATAATCACTAGGGGCAAGGTCTGGACTATAGGGTGGGTGTTGGATTTCTTCGAAACCACAATCTCGCGCAGCAGCCTTGGAAACTCGCGCCGTGTGAACAGGAGCGTTGTCATGAAGAAGCAACACACCCGCTGCGAGTTTACCCCGTCTTTTCTTTTTAATTTCCTCCCGCAAATTATGCAAAGTGGAAGCGTAGGATGTGGAGTTGATGGTTTCACCTTTTTCTTTGTACTCAATGAGCAAAATTCCCTTTGAGTCCCAAAAAACTGTGGCCATGAGCTTCCCGGCAGACGGAGTGACTTTGAACTTCTTCGGGGGGTCTGTTCCTTGTTTGCTTTCAGGGTCATAGTGGTGGACCCATGTTTCGTCCCCAGTAACAATTCGATCCATAACACCGTCCGCGTTCTCACTACACATCTCCAAAAGCTCTCTACAGCATGCGATTCTCACTTTTTTCTGAGGCGCTGTGAGCATTCGTGGCACCCACCTTGCACTGACCTTTGAAAGGTTAAGATGGTCATGAATAATGGTGTGAATGGTACCAATTGAAAGCTTAGTGATCTCTGCCATCATTTTCAGCTTTATTCGGGCATCCTCAAGAAGAAGTTTTTCGACTTCTTTGATGCTTTCTCCCGTACAAGCAGTAGCCGGGGCGCCGGAGCGGGGGTCGTCTTCAATGCTCTCTCTGCCTCTCTTGAACTCACTTGACAACTTTTGCACAGTTGATAATGAAGGTGCGGAACCCTGGTAAACATCCAACATCTTTTTATGAATAGTTTTTTGTATTTAATTACAGCGCGATGCTCAATTTTCACCATCATCGTCTCAGTTGCCATTATGATTGTGTTTAACTAGAGATAAAACGCGAATTAATAATCACATTTATATGAAATTTTACTTGAATGCACTAAAGTAATAGTATTACTTGATAAATAAGTGAATTTATATATACAACCACAGCATCACCCCGATACCGAGAATATGTTGAACGCCCCTCGTAAATAATACGCTTTTGAACAAATGTAGGTAACATACTGAAACTACATTGGTTTTTGGTTCGTTAGGGTGTTAGTATGCACACTGTTGTGATATTTTTTATAAGAGTAGCGGACTTTTTTATTTAAATAAAACACAAAAACTTAATCTCATGACGACTTATAAAATTCATTCGAAAGATTATTTCATGCCTCTAATATTTAAAAATAATCTTCGGCATATGTCCACAACGGCTAACCCGTAACATTTTTCTAGGTATCGCGGCTTTTGTTCTTCCAACAGTCTTGAGATCAAGATTTGTACGCATTAATTTCCCAGATAGCGGATGGATAAAGGCTAATTTGCTGGGAACAGCGATGAATCGATAAATTGAAGGTATCTTCAACACTAGCTTTATTTAGTTCCGAACGCACTTCCCTCCACTTCCTTGCTGGTCTGTGGATATTCAATAGAGCGAAATAGGTAGGAAATTCGATACATAGCACGTGCAGATGGTAAATGATGTCTACTGTAAATTTCACGAAGTATTCTACCTATGTATATAAGTTTCTTGAACAGACATTCGATTTTGGAAATAAATTTCAACGATTTGTTGAAAGGCTGCAAATAAATGAAGATTCTAAGCTCATGTGACAGCTGTTACACCATAGATTTTGTTGGCATTTTTATTCTGTGTCCACAATTCAATTTAAAAAGTTTTTCCTTAAAGGTTCGTCATCGGTTACCTTCCTCTTTAACAAAAACTTATACCTATAGATTCAGCTATAAAAAAAAGGCCAGAGACCGCATTTGTCACTCTGAATTTCCGTGATAGAAATAGTTGTTACTGCTGTTTAAAACAAACCCATTGCGGTTTCATATAGCTGGTGCAAATTTAATCAGTTTTCCACTAAATCGTCCGTAGTTTCATTTAAAGTTGCCTTTTTGTACAATATAAGCCTGTAGAGACCTTTCCTCCTTGGTCAGAACCCGAGTTTTGTCAGTATTTTTTAAATAAAGAGATATAATTAAACCTGTAACTGTTTAGGTCACTCCTTATTCCAATTCATATGAAAGAAGAAAGTTCCTTTTTGTGCACACCCTCCAAACATAAAAATAACATCAACTCCTTTCAACCGGCACAAAATTCTATGAAAGTAAGGAAAGTCCACGAGAATACCTAGATACAGTGTAAGATTTTAGTACACCGACTTATTGAAGTTCTTTCGTTCCTTATATAAAAAGAGTAGCAAACTCATGAAGATGTAAACGTTGCGAGCAATGAGCTTATTTGAATTTAAATTGGGATTGTTATCTAGGCTACAAATGGGTGCAATTAAATGACGGTATGAAAAAGTGGTTTACTGTGTCGCAAAGCAATATGCAAATTTCATTACCGTAGAACCAAAGTTGACGAACTGAACCGAAAGGTAACCTGATGGTGTAACATCAGATTGTTTGCACTTCAGTAACGAGGGCTGGTCTATAAAAATAGAATAGACTTGAGGTAGTCTCGGAAAGTGGAATCTGTAGTACAGCTATGTGCATATATGATATTTCCAAATGTATTTGGGTTCTGTAAACCTTTCACTGTTTCGTTCATAGTTTTAGAGATAAGGTTTTCTTTTAATTTGTTTAATTTTTTCTTCAAACCCATGCGAGTAGATGTGTAAAGCGCATTTAAATGTAAGGTTTGATTAAGCATTTTTCGCCAAATTCTACATTGGGTTATGCAACTGTCTATTTTGAAAATTTTTATTTGCATATAGGTGCACATGCTTTCCGATTTAATAACGTAAAGGTGCACGATAAAGTTCGAAATTTTCCGTATGCTTGTAAATTTGAGTGGGGAATATTTTGCTAAAATGTTTCGAAGAAAATCCCACTTTTTGTGGTTAATAATTGAAACTATTTCCTTTACACATAAAACGGCAAAACTTCTAAGAAGCCTTTGCATTTACAACAGGGATCTATTTGGTACGAAATTCTGTTTAAAGAGCTTTTCGATATTTTCGGAATCGGGTTACTTTGTAATGAAGTTGTCTTCGCTCCTGAAGATATCACCAGTACACTGCTGTCACAATCAGTGACTCCTAAAACCATAGGTACAGATATTGTACTGTATCTACGTAAATTTGCATCTTCCGTGTGTTTATGGTGGTTTATTTCAAGGTAGTACAGCCAAATATTGTAGAAATACTGCCCGAAAATTGGAGTTGTACAGTCTCAGATTGCTGCAAGTCCGGTAAACATTGCTTTTAAAGACATAACGTACAGTTCCCAAAAACAACGTTTAAACAACCGGCTAATTGTGAAATGGTCTTGGTTCGAATTTTTAGGCCGCGCATGCCAATTTCGTATTCGAGCACGTTTTTGTGCCATTATGAATGTCGCCCTAAATATCGCCTCGAATACATTCTCATTCTCGGCCTAAGAGGAGTTCCTACGTATTCCATTGGAGCAGTCGGACTATACTTTAAACAGTGACATTCACTCCATCAATATTTGGCTAAAATTATGTGGAAGGAAAAAACTCGAAACATTAACTTGAAAGTCTTTTTCAAGCAAATAAGCTCATTGGCAGGAATTGGCGAATATTAAGTACGGTGGAAAATGTTAAAAGCAGTACCATTTATGATAATATACTTAATGCTTGAATGCTCGGTATAGTTGTTGCCGCAATTAGTGTCCCCATTTCTCCACTTTAGTCTTCGATTGTCAGAGTGTGATTTTGTGCACCACCCTCATTTTTATGGAGATCGATGTTGGGAATCTTACCGCTGCTTGGCTTATTATATCATATGTGTTTATTGAATATTTGAGACTTTGTTTTAAAAGATTTTGCATTATTAAGGTAGACAGTTGCTCTGGTGAATGCAGAAGTTTTGCCAGAACGAACTTTTGAATCAACTGGTTCGAAGAAAATTGCAGTAGTTTGAAGGTCGATTGATTGGAAGAAGTCGCAGTGGTACGGTAGACCATCATGCTCTCCAGTAACTGTCGAGTCCTTTACGTGGGAACCTGGCATGTTTAAGCAGCCTGTTTGATTTAGCATTGTTTTATACTAAATTTAGTTTAGACAATTCAATTTTTATTGGACAATTCAATTTTTTGTTGGAGTAATCACGAAACTTAACAATGATAAAGCAAATATGCAACTGATGGCTTGCTACAAACTGTGATTTCAAGACAATGTAATTAATAAAGTTAATTCCAGATGCCAGATTAAATAAAAATAAATTAAAATAGTTACACTTTGCTTCTACTCTGAACATCCTCCCCGCGTTGAAGGTCCAGGCTTTCAACTGATTTATCATCAATTGGGAGAACGCATAATTTTGCAACAGCGCGCCTTGAAATACCAATGCTTGTTCGCACTACTGCTACCCGAAATACGTCGTCTGCTCCTTTAATGGTTTCGATAACTCTGGCTAGCGGCCACTTTAAAGGTGGAAGATTTTCATCCCTCAGCAACACCATATTTCCGACAGCTATATTGCAGGTTGATGAGCGCCACTTGTTTCGTTGCTGTAGAGTAGTCAAGTAGTCGGTGCTCCACTTTTTCCAAAAGAGCTGTTCAATGAAGCATATGCGTTGCCATCTGCTGAGGCGATTGATATTAAGCATCGTAACGTCAGGCTCAACTATAGATGTAAATGGAGCCCCCACAAGAAAATGAGCAGGAGTAAGAACCTCGAGATCATCAGGGTTGTCTGTAATGGGAGACAAAGGTCGTGAGTTTATGACTGCAGAAATTTGACAAACTAATGTTCTAAGCTCTTCAAAATTCAAAGTTGCAAGAGCAACTGTGCGCCAAAAATGGTATTTGGCCAATTTAATAGAGGCCTCCCAGAGGCCCCCGAAGTGCGGGGACCTCGGAGGAATAAACTTCCAATTGATCCCATCCTCGAGACATTGCTGTTGAACTGCTTGATTGTGACTATTACTCAGGAATAAATTTCGAAGATCAGCTAGCTCGTTTTTTGCACCAACAAAATTTGTAGCGTTGTCGGACCAAATGCATTTCGGCCTGCCCCTGGTGCAAATAAAACGTTTTAGTGCCGCTAGGAAGGCTGACGTTGACAAATCCTTTACCAGTTCTAAGTGCACAGCTTTGGTTGCGAAGCAGATAAACAAGCAAATGTAACACTTTGTAGGAGGCCTACCTCTTACTTCTGATTGATAGTAAAATGGCCCACAATAATCGACTCCAGTAACAAAAAAACTCTGTTGGATTGCACCCGTTCAATTGGTAGGTTTCCCATTATATGTTGCGCCATTCTTGGTTTAAGCCGAAAACAACGAATACATTTGTTTACCACGCGAATGACTGTCTTTCTACCACCAATAGGCCAATATTGTAGTCTTAAAGATGCGAGTAAAGATTGCGGTCCAGCATGTAAGAACTTCTGATGAAAATGATAGATGATTGAATCTGTAAGACCGTGATGCTTGGGAAGAATTATAGGATGCTTCGATTCGTAATTCAATGCGGATTTTTGTAGCCGGCCCCCCACTCGCAGCAGACCATTACCATCAAGAAACGGATTAAGCGAAATAATGCTACTGGAAGAGTTGATTTTTTTCCTTGCCTCGAGCGTGCTATATTCTGCAGCTAAATTTGAATCATGCGAATTAAAAGATATGTTCCCTGCTGAATTTCATCGAGAGTAGGAGGACCAGATGACAAATGAGCACCGTCGTATTTCTTCCTACCTGCACAAAATCGCTAGACATAGGCGTAAATTCTTTGCATTTTTCCAAACGAGTTTAAAAATTTGCAACCGATAGATAAATCTGCTATCTTGGTCGTCGAAAGTAGAATCCTTTTCCGCTTCTCAGGCAAGTCTGAAGTAAAACCCGGAATGCTAGGCCAGAGAGATTCTTCTTTTTTAAGAAATGTTGGACCATAGTTCCACAAGGATGAACTTATAAGCTGTTTGGAAGTAGCTCCTTTCGATAGAATGTCAGCCGGATTCATTAAAGAGGGAACGTAATGCCAAGTCATGCCATCGGTTAAAGCTTATATTTTAGTCACCCTATTCGCCACGAATACATTGTAATTGGATGGCTCTTCTTTCAACCAAGATAAGACAACAGTAGAGTCTGACCAGCAATGAATTTCACAATCAAAAATATTTGTCCGAGATATGGAGCTACAAAGTTCAGCTAGTAACATTGCAGCAGATAATTCGAGCTTAGGGACAGTAAGGGTTTTGAGTGGAGAGACTCTTGATTTCGAGCACAGCAAATTAGTTTGAACCATCCCATTATATTCAGTCCGTATGTAAATATATACACCATAAGCACTAAAGCTAGCGTCGCAAAATGCGTGTATCTCATTTCTAGAACGCGTATTTGTAGCCATCACAAATCGTTTGTAGCTGTACTTATCAATTAATTGGAAGTCTGCACATAAATTTGACCAAATAGATTGCAACCATTGCGGGAGACTTTCATCCCAATTTACTCTTTCTTTCCATAAAAGTTGAAGAAATAATTTTGCCTTTGTGATCACAGGCCCTATCAACCCAAGTGGATCATAAAATCGAGCAACGAAAGATAGCACAGTGCGTTTGGTAATCTTTTGGTTGGGAGGAAAAGGAACGGACGAAAACAAGAAGTTATCTGAATTGGGGTCCCACATTAGTCCAAGAGTTTTTGTGACATCACATCCGTCATGGAATTTTAGGAACTGCTCTTTGTCTGTTTCTGCGACGTCAGTAAGAACGTTTGGGTCATTTGAACACCACTTTCGTAATTTAAAATGTCCTTTGCTTAGCAATTGAGTCGTTTGCTGCATGATTTCGAGGACTTCTTCTGTTGAATCTCCGCCAGATATCAAATCATCTACGTAAAAATCCCTACGAACGATTTTTGCCCCAACCGGATAAGTTTTTTCCTCATCATTAGCTAATTGATGCATTGCCCGAATGGCAAGAAATTCAGCTGGTTTGGTTCCATATGTAACAGTATTAAGCTTAAAAATCTGAATTGAATCTTTAGGATCGTCTCTCCACAATATGCATTGAAGATAACTATCAGGGTATGACATCTTAACGCACCGATACATTTTACAAATATCACCGGTTAATGCAATTTTAAAAGAACGAAATCTCAATAAAATGAAAAATAGTTTTGGCTGAATGGTCGGACCCGCAAACAGAATATCATTCAATGAATATCCCGAAGAAGTAGCAGCAGATCCGTCAAAAACTACTCGTAATTTGATGGTTGTGCTGTCAGCCTTCAATACGCAATGATGTGGCAAGAAAAATGCAGGTATTCCAGGAGGAACGGATTTTATTGGTGACATGTGTTTGAGGGCAGCATATTCTTCTATGAACTATAAATATCGGCTTTTAATATCGGTATAGTTTTGAAGTCTTTTTTCTAAATTATGGAAACGTCGAAGAGCTTGTTGATATGAATCGCCAAGCTTTGTGGGAGATATTTTGTTGGGTAGGCGAACCGAATATTCACCTGTTTCTAATCGAATGTGGTTTTCAACGAAGTGTTTTTCACAATCAGTTTCCTCCTTTGTGTTATTTGGTGCAGTGAGATTACAATCTTCGGTTTCCCAGAAACGTTTTACTAAGTCATGCAAACGGGCGTCGGATTTAGACTCAAGTGACAAATTTTGAACAGCAGTTAAGCACGATGATTTTTCCACGATTTGTTGTCCACCACCAGAGACGACCCATCCTAGCCTGGTTTTTTGAAGAAGTGGCAAATTTCCATGCAAACGTATCTGCCCAATGCACATAATTTCAAAAAACAGACTAGCACCTATAAGAATGTCTATTCGCTGAGACTTGAAAAATGAAGGGTCTGCTAACTCTATGTTGGGAGGAATATTCCAATTGATGTCATGGGCAGTGCAATTAGGCTGATTGTCCGTTATAGTTGGAACTACAGTAGCAGTAAATGTGCTTGTAAAGTCTCCAACGCGAGACTTTAAGACGATTTCAACGGCTTCACTACAGACCAAATCTGCTTGACCTATGCCAGAAATGAACGTTGTTGATTTTGTCCTCTTAAGTTGTAGCTGATTTGCCATTCGACTTGTAATACAATGAATTTGTGAAGCTGAGTCGAGAATTGCTCTGCAAGGAACCAACGTTCCGGCTCTATTCCGTATGAAAACAATAACAGTGACAATGAAAACGCAATTTGCTGGGAGTTGTTTTGAGTCACTTTGCTGAGAACTAATACGAGATGTGGAAATCAAAGTAGATTGCGAAGCTGAAGAAGTGCTAGGAGTCGTTGCAGGATTCAAATGAAGCAAAGAGTGGTGCTTTGATGGACAGTAACGGCAACATCTTGACTTACAATCTCTCACCATATGCCCCTTTTTTAAGCAATTAAGACACAAATGAAACCTCTTTGCCTCTTTGTATCTATTCGCAGGAGATAAATTGGAGAATTGTTGGCAATTTTGAATAGCATGTTCGAGAGAATCACAAAATGTACAACAATTGGCACTATTATTGGATGCCAGAAATACCTTTCGCCTATTGTTGGTGTTTTGAAATAATTTTTTGCTCACCTGTTTGCTAGGTGCTTCAGTTACCTCAGCGTTTTCCACGTTCTCCAGCATTTGACATCTCTTTTCTAAAAATGTTGACATTGACTTCCAGGTGGGTATGACGTCAATTGGCGTTTGCTCTTCCCATTTTGTTTGCGATGTTATATCAAGTTTGTGACCAATAAGGTGTATAAGTAGACAATCTGCGAGTTGTTCGTTGGTACCCATGGTCTGTAGTGCTCGTAGATGGGAGTTTATCTTGTCACTTAGTTCACGAAGCTTTGAAACCCCTCCTGTTTCCACACCTTTAAGTGCAAATATCTCCCTTATGTGAGCCTGAAAATTCAAACGTTTATTATCAAATCTTTTTTTTAATAATTGTATTGCTATTTTGTAATTTTCGTCACTAATTTCCAGTGAACGGATAGTGTCCAACGCTGAGGCCCTTAAGCTAGACCGAAGATGCTGAAACTTCTCGATTTTGGTTAATTCACTATCATTATCAACGACAGTCTGGAACATTGAATAGAAGTCAGGCCATTCAGTATAGTCTCCACTAAATTGGGGAATCTGCAGAACTGGTAACCGTGATTTAGGCTGCGCTACAATAAACGAAGGATGAGGCTCGTCTGTTGAAAAGTTCCTCACTGTGGATGACTGCTGAGTTTCCATAGAACGGCATTGCCTTAACTGACGAGAAATCGCTGCCTTAGTTTCCATGAAAGCTGTAGAAAAATGTGCGCGATCGTCGCTATCAATTTCATTGAAGTCTTCCTTTTCCAAACTATCTTGACTGGTTTCGAAATTTGTTTGCATGATGTCCAAGGATTCGATCCTTACCATAAGCGCAGCTTCATCTAAATCCTGAAGATATTCTGCCGTGAACAAATTCTTCATATCCATTAGCCGCCTTGTAATTGACGAACACTTGCGCTTAAAAAATGAAGCGCCTAATGTAGGTTTCACTCCACCAGTCATTTTGGAGGTTACACTGATGCAGAGAATTCGAGCGAGTGATAAAACGAAAATATGTAGCTATGCAAAGATATCGAAAGTTTTGTCTACGGGAATTATTTACTTTACAACAACGAATCGGTAAATTAGCCTGGCGAGGAGTAAAAACCGGAATTCGCGGTTACGACGACATCGACTGATCAGAGAACGGGATCTATTTACTTTAACGCAATATGCTCGTACATATACAGCCAACGATATATGGTATATACGAGTATATATATTTTTTTAAACGAATTCCGCGAACGTAACGGAAATGTAACTAGCTATCACGACGGGGTCACCAATGTTTGATTTAGCATTGTTTTATACTAAATTTAGTTTAGACAATTCAATTTTTATTGGACAATTCAATTTTTTGTTGGAGTAATCACGAAACTTAACAATGATAAAGCAAATATGCAACTGATGGCTTGCTACAAACTGTGATTTCAAGACAATGTAATTAATAAAGTTAATTTCCAGATTTGCCAGATTAAATAAAAATAAATTAAAATAGTTACACTTTGCTTCTACTCTAAACACAGCCTCTTAATTCTTTCTACAAATTTGATGCTAATCCCCTTTTGCAGTTTAGACCACTAGATGATTTTTCCATAACTGAGAATTGGTGTATTAACCGTAGAATAGACCTTTGGTATTACTTTGGATTATTGATCCCATTGGCATGCAGGATTTTTACACAAGTATAGATAACGAGAGTTTTTTTGTTTCATTCTATATTACTGTCTACCTCATTTTCTTATCCACTATGAATCCTAAGAACCTTACCGGTTTTGTGAAACTAAGAGAGAAGCCATTTAGCTTGGGTGGGATGACTGGAGTAAAGGGTTGTAATAATAATTGTAATAACAAAAAGGACTACTACTTATGTAATTAACATTGAAACTAGTTCCTACTAAATATTTAAAGATTAACTCAACTTCATGAAAACTGTCTTTATGATCCCATTAAACATTGTCTACAGCCCAGCAGGATTTTTTTCTGATATAAGGCGAATCTCATCAATCAATGAAAACTATTTTTTTAGATAAACGGAAACGGCTCCTTTTTTTAAGAAACAAGCAGGAAATATTTAATATGAAACGCATTTTATTTTACCTCTCCTATTCACGATAAAATGCCACTTTATTACTTTATAATATTTCAATTCACTGAAAGATTTTAATACATTTTTCATCTAATTTTATGATCTCACATTTAGGAAGTTTTTTCAAGAGCATTACGATTTGATGTTGAAATTAAACACTCACTGGTTCAACAAACAAGCCAAGGTATTGTATATTTTATAGACAAGTTTATGACAATTAGTGTTGAAAAATGTGCGTCTCGGGATACATCTTGGAGCTTCAATTTTCGACTACTTGTTCAAACATTTGGGGCTGTATCACACGAACTCCACCAGGCACCATTGAAGAAGAAATACTGCTCGACGATGGTGCCAGCCCATAAACTGCACGTACATCACCAACTTTGCTAATTAAGAAATGTCCGCACTCTGTAGATTCTTATCAGTCCAAAAGCCCAAATGTAGCCCGAATTTTTTTAATAGCGAACTCATTTGATCGATTATGTTGGCCGTAATAGTAGTCTAGCGATCCATAAACACTGATTTTGGAAATAATCATGCATTTCTGAGATGACAATTTTTCAGGTTCCGCCACTTCTATGATATAAACGGAAACGGCAACCCCCGCCAAAATAGACTATGCAGCGGGAAAACCAGGGATGATCATCACTCAGGCTTTTAATCAAGCATGTCCTATGAAGATCAAGACATCTTGATCTTGAAATCTTGAATAGTCCACGTATTGGTGTCCGAAAGACTTTTTTTTAGGTAACCAAAATCTCGTCTATTTACAACATACAGTCAATTTACACTAATAATTTAGTCTCCTCGGAAGCTACCCATGAAGTGAAATAAATACTGAGCCCAAACATCTTGTTCTCTCTCTCTATCCAATTTTCCGAAAAACTTAATACATACTTCGGCATAGAAACACTCTTTATTATTGTGAGTACCTTAATTAGAACCTGGTATTGAATAGCAGAGATTTTATATATTTCATCCTCATTTTCGTTTTGTCATCACGCAGCATGAAAAATATTTATAAATGTATTTTTGTTTATTATTATAACTTAATTTAAAAAGTTGCATCACTTATTTCTAATTTGCGTCGTGATCTTAAATTTGAAAAATAGTTCACATACGCCACCTTAACCCGGCTTATTAAAAGTAAAAATGTTTTAAGTACGCCAGAGTGTCCCGAATTTTATTTAAAATTCCATTTATATTTATACTTATACTTATATTCATATTTTTATTCAACTATCAATTATTTATTTATGTTTATATTAGTTAGTTTTCTTATGTATCCAAAGTCAGTTATAAATATTAGTCTGTCATTTGGAATACACACATTTGTTGCTTAACAAATGTGAATAACCCTAATTTTAGGGTAATAGGTATTCTTACTAATCTTGGAAAACGATAATTATGTGTTAATTGATGTGGATATATATACATTGATTCTGTTAATAATTAATCTAAGAAACTATTGGAGCGCGATTTGAGCTGCCGCTGTAAACGTTATATTACAATATGTAGAATTTTTCGGATTTTTTAACTGGTAATACATGTATTATATACAGGGTGTCCTCGAGTATGTCATGGATAATTTGGGAAAGGATTCTTGAGTATATTCTAAGAAGAAAACCGTTCTACAGTAAGGGCCCACCTCCAATGTTGACATCATTTATCGAGGATTTGTAAAAAGGATGACTTTGGTGTACCCTGACCAATGTTAACGGAAATTGGTCTGTTATTTCTAAAGGTAGGAATGCCGTTTACAAATTTTAGTTTTAGAAGAAATGCTAGCCTTTGTAACTGCGTTTAAATAAAGTTAATATCTTGTTTGAGTCTTCAGATATCCAATTTCTATGGTTTTCTTATATATATATAGTTTTTGAAGTAAATTGGGTCAAATACTCTGTGCTTGGTGGACAATGGACATACTCCCGGGATCCAGTTAAACCAAATAGCACAATTTTGCATTCGCCCGTCCAAAGCACATACGCTGTTCCTTCATTTGATTACGTTTTAAATATATATACATATTAAAAATTTCTTTATCTTTATATGAACGCTGTATATGAACACAGAGCCAAAATTGATCTTTCGTTAGCTTATATCGCTATTTAATTTCTACCAAAATCCATACAACGATTTTTCCAATTTGTATCTCTCTGTTTGTCTGTCGGTGCTTATTGTTAATTGTTTAAAGTTTTCTGGTGGGGCTTTTACTGAAACATACCTAAGAATTATTGGGCATGATTTGAGGAACTTATATGCTTAAAAAAGGTTACAAAATGACTCCCAAATATAACGAAAAGTAGGCGTAGTTTTGAGCTATATTAGCTAGGTCACAAATGTTGTGATAAGGGAAATAAAGCGTCTTACTTAAACGATGTCTAAGGCCTTCCAGCAGTAAAGTAAAATGAAAAGCTAACATTGCAATAAATAAAAGTGGTAAATTATCAACAATTTGATGCGCGGCTATCCTAAGATTAAATTGTACACATTTTAATATAACGTTTGTCTCTTATTACCATTATACACTTTGCTAATTTTTTTTATTCATCTTGTTCCATTAATTTGGATATTTAAAGTCTCATATTCAAACAGCGTTGTTTCTACTTCTACTAAAATCAAAAACAAGGTCCAAATTTGTAAACTTACTGTTTAAAAGCAAAATTCATTTTAAAATGTTGTTGAAATATTTCGTTGTTTTTTCAGTGAGGTACCTACATAATTATTTTTCTTTGAAAGAACTACCAACAACTACTTTGGACAACTACTTTGAACAACTACTTTGAAAGAACTACCAAAGAACTACTATAAGAAATTTTCAATAATACAAGTAATATCTGCTATTCCAGATTGCCCTATGAATGGCAGGACGTATCTGTACTTCCGTCATGCATACAAAATGCATTTTTTATAAGAGAAGTCAAAAAGTTATTAAAAAAACAAAATGCAAATCAATTAAATTGCATTTGTATTTTCAAAATGAAGATGATATTGCAAGATGCTAACAATTCTATGTAACGCTTTACTTGGAATTGGATCTCATTTCAACAAGAAATCAGCTGTGACCAATTTAATTGAAAGTGGAGTCATGTGCCTTTGTGAGGATGTGTTCAACATTTGTATGACAAAATCGTCTTCAGGTTTCGATGCATGGTTTACATTCAAAAAAGAAAAAAAAACCAAAACACATTTCCAAATATTGCTTATTATATGCATACTACAATAACAATACGCTTTTGGCAATTCATGTTGCAATGTGGTATCCTTTGCGAGAAGGAGTTTTTTGTTGTCGAATTTTATTGCTCATTGATTATTCTTCTACAATACATTCTGTAGTACTTCTTAACAAGGAAGTTCTTAGTTTTGAGATGTGAACAATCTAGTGCATCTGCATAACGGTTATGAAAATGTTGCCATAATGTGCGGGTGGGGCAATGAAATGTAACTTATGAACGACAGGAATGCTTGGGAATGTTCTTACATTTGTATATGGAGTGTCTTTCTATCTGACGTTATTGAATGCAAAATTTGTTTTTAAAATTTTTTTAAGTATCCTTCTTACTTAGTATAATATATTTGTACGCAAACATTTTGTTTGACGACTAATAATGCCCCAAGCAGCTACTATCCATCTTATTCTTTTTAGTACCATCAAATTCCTTAATAATTGTCGGGTTGAATAGTTCTTTACATAAGAACAAATCGCGGATCTGCAAGTGCAGTGCACTATAGCTGATTAAAAACTGCTTCGCTTAGGCCAACACTAGAGTTAATTGTTATAATTTGAGTTTCATCGTGGAACCTTAAGAACCAACCAGAAAAATTATGAATGTTAGAAGTTTCTTATTTTCTTACCTTTAGCCCGCTTGATGAGATTTTTTAAAATTTTTCAAGATAGATACAACTTACAAAGTAATATTTTCTATATAGGTTAGGTTAGGTAAGAGTGGCTGTTGGGGAGACCAACCCACTTAAGCCTATTGGCCCACTGTGATCCTTCTCTTCTTGGAACCAACGTCTATATTGTCTAGCTCGTCTAAGTCATTGTAGAAGAAAGCACCAAGTGGAGTTTCCTTCTTCGGGAAAAAGCCTTCTTGCATGCTCGCCTATAAGGCAGTGTCCAGTGATGACATCTATGATAGCGCCAAGATGTTTCTTATTTTGAAAGATGAAACTCTTAGGGCGATTCAGATTCAGCTCGGTTCAGATCTGTTTGTTCAGTAGGCATGTTGAGTTCACCTAAGGTTTCTTCTTTTATTAACATCCAGCTTTAATATTAGTTTGCACGTAGCGATTGGTATACCAATGCTACACTTTTCCGGTAGAATAGGTAAAGTGGTTCCAATTTTGGCGAGTTCGTCGGCTGATGGAATGTCTCTGTGCCCCGGTACAGAATATAATGGAGGTGAACTAGTCTGGCATCTCCCTAGTCTGAATTGCTGTCGAGAGCGGTTCTAGAATTTAGTGAGACTGAGTCGAGAGACTTGATAGCCGCCTGACTATTCGAAAAGATGCGGATATCCCTTGCAGATATCACGTTTTTCTTCAGCCAGTGCAGGGCTTCTTTAATTACCAAAACTTCCGCCTGGAATACGCTACTGTGATTTGGAAGACGGCTTTTCTAAGAAAACACCACTACCAACCCCGCTATCAATCTTGGATCCATCTATATAGAGTGGATTGGCTTGTCATCCATGATGGCATATTCCTCCCGGAAGGATCTAGAGGGGATGCTTACATGAAAGTCTTTGTCAAACCAATGTTGGGGTATAGTGTAATCGATGTTCCCTCGAAGGATTCCTAGAAATAATAATTTACTTGTCCACTGTGTATTCGCTTTAAGGCGAATAGCTGCTGGCTGTTCCCTGCTACTTGCCTGCTGAAGATATCGAAGGATGTTAAGTGAAACAGAATATCCAGTGCCGCAGAGGGAGTAGTACGTAGGGCTCCATTTATGAACAGATATGTTGTTCTTCGGGGTCTACTTAGTTTGATGCAGTTCACTGCATTGTATAAGGATGTCTACCAGATGAGTATCGGTCTTATAACCGAGACGTACAGCCAGTGGATAATATAAGGTTGAAGACCCATTCAATGGCTTTTGTGCAAGAAAATAAAGCAACTTGACTCTCTCCTGAATGTTAGGTTTCTAGGTAAGTTTCCTGTCAAAAATGATACTTTCCTGTATCGGAGAGGATTAAACTGGTATCACTGATTGAAGGAGCGTCTATGATTGGAATTTTACATTTCCTGGAAAAGAAGTTTTATGGGGGTTTACTTTTAATCTACAACGTTCCGTCCAATGGGTTACTCCCTTAAGATTTAGGTGAAGGATTTCTTTAATGGTGTAGAGATGCTTGCCTGAGAAGCCTATAGAAACTTTATCCACATAGGAAATCACACCGATACCACCCGCTTCTACGTTTGTCAGCAATTCATTAACCGCTAAGTAGGGTGAAAGGACACCGCCTCGGGACTTACCTCTCCTGACACTTCTTTTAGCAGAATCCCCACCCAGTTTTGAGATAATTATAATAGTATTTAGCATATCCCTGATCAACTCATTTTGACTCATTGCGTTTCTCTTTAGAAGATGGTGCATTATGATCTGCCACAGTTTCAACTATGCTCGACAATGCAGAAGCCTTGCCGGTAGTCGGTGCAGACACCACTCTACCGCCCGGTATTAAAAAAGTACCGATCTCGGGTTCTGTTTTTTTTTTATAGTGTTTTTGCATTGATATCTCACGAATACCGGAAAAAGGATGGATCGTCCATAAGCTGAATACAGATAAGGCTAGCTAATCTGGAGGTCGCCAGGTATCTGGATACTGCATTCACCCCTGAGCTACTTTGGAGATGCTGGGCTCGCAGCCAGGCTAATCTTTGGCTCGGGTCGTATGACGCCTTGATCCTGCCCAGAGGAGAATGGAAAGGGAGGAAGGTAGAGGAGGTGAAGGAGGGGAGAACGTCATTTATTTTCAGTACTAACCTGGAGAACTTCTCGGGGGGATTCATTGACCCTCACCAGGCTCTAAAATTCGATAAGTTTGATGATCAGTTAGAGGATTTTCTATATAAAAGAAATTGAAAACAAAGATGTAGATGCAAACATAAGAAAAATGGGACAATTCGAAACGTAAATTTTTCCGTACTAGTGAGACACCAGTGAGAAAGTGAAGAGAATGTTGTGGCTGTACGCGAGTCCGTAAGTCGGTAAGTAAAACCACAACCAATTAATTCCGCTACCATCTCAGAAGCTGGAAATCTTTCGAGTTTTCTTTTGACATATTTTATAAAATCATCCATATGGGATGGTATTGTTAGAAGAATTAAAGCCAAACGACCATCGAGCTGATTAGGCTCTATTGAATGGTTTTGTTAATACGTAAATTGCAATAAATTTCGTAATGGTGTAGTTATTATGCTCGAGGTGTCCTTGAGCCGTACTTCTTCCGAGATGATGCCGACCAGTTGATTACATTGAGTGGAGTAATCCACGTTAACCGATTTTGTTTGGTATGAATTGGAGCTGACATACTTGGAGGATATGTGATAATAAGAGTATGATGCCAATTACCGCAATCTACTCATATAATTTGTAGTTCGATGATCGCCTTATCACCAAAAATGACTATGTAGATTTCTAACTAAAAAACAAACACTCTAATATAGGGCTTATGTTGATGAATTTATTACTGAAACGAGTGCCATCAGACGTTTACTTAAATGCCTGAAGTTTGATGGTCATTACATTGGTCTGCCCCTGGCAACATTCAGGATTCCACAATCCTGATTTGATTTCAGTGATTTTTTTTCAACCAAATAAAGCTTATTCTGTCTGAAGTAGTGTAGTATAGGTGTAGCGCGAGCTTTTAATAAACTATTTCGTTTCCTGAACGTAGGTTCTTTATACCTCCAAGGTATAAAGAGACGTATTAAGGTTTTGATTACATAACATATTTCATAGAAACTCTATATATGGCAACGAACCGTTTTTTTATGAACGAGGTGTATTAAGTATTTAGATTTTGCGATATATTGTTCTCTAAGAATTACTTCGGCGTCAAGTATAGCTTGACCACGCCACTTTTAGCGACACTATTAAGATATCGATCTAATCATGTACCTTCTTAACTCAGGAGCATCTGTGCACTTCAATCACAAATATTAGGCTGTTAGCCTCCTGACTTGCAGGTCGACAGCGACATTATTATTATTACGAGTATTATCTTATATTGTTACTCTCCCTTAACAAATTTTCACCAGAATTAATTAGTCCCGGCATTAGTTGAATACGCAAGTGTAGTGCGCAATCCAGATATTGCCTACAGCAATCCCATATGTTAAATATGATATTTGTCATACGATGGCATGAACACGTTTTTCACTTTACAAGCTTGGACCCTACAGCCCTTTCAACAGCTTAACGTTTTTTGCGTTAAGACTTGACATTTTGTGTCTGTTTTCCCGTCAGATCCGGATTCCTTGGGAATTCTCTCCTACTCCACATTTGATAATCGAAGATGACAAGATTCAATTAATCAAACCTTTATTTTGTAGGGTGTATTTTTATTAATTGTTCCTTGGTCGTTCGTATATGCCTTAAATCGTTTGTTTAATAATTTTTATCATGCATTTGTAAATATTTACTTATGTGAGCTAATCACAAGTTAAGAAAATAATGTAACTTAATTCATAAATATACAAAACTATGATAAATAAACAGATAGAGTTGGTTAACCTTATTTATTGTGATGCTTAAACTATGCACATGAGCAAAGGTATATTTTGGAATAATAAAGGCTCGAGTTCTTTAACGGAACTAATAATGTCCTTCTTTATCAATTATTTGTGGACCGCGCTAAGTGCATAAGTGGTACAACATCTAGCTACGCTTGCTATGTAAGTGACGATGACAACGCGGCCTATGCTCGCATCGGTTACTACACGCAGCACTTTCTTCCAATGACTAAACCATTTCAGTAAGAGGAATATGTACTTGTTCCTTGCCTGAGTGCTCTGTTCAGAAAGAGAAGAAAAAGTTCACCAGTCCAAATCCACCAGCACACCAGGCAATCCCTTTCATTGAATGCAAGGGTTTTCCATTATTTCTTGTGAATTTTCTTCATCCTATCTACATTATCGCTAAAGAGGACTGACAAACAAATACGTATTTTCAAGTTTTTTTTTTGTGTGCCCTAATTAACGAATTTACGAAGTAATCCAAAGCCTGTTGGCCTTATTTCTTGAGTTATCTGAATCTTGAAAGCCTTTATATGAAGATATTTGCGCAAAATTCTGAATAAAGAAAATTGGAATGTGTAATTGACTGAGAACGGTGCTTCTTGACTTAACAATATTTTCTCCTGACGGAGTGGTACAGTGGTATGTTTTGCCTTTTTTATCCATTATTGAATTACAACAGTTTCCACTAATTTTGCTAAAATTTTTCTCATGGCCACATTTAATGGAGAATTTTCTCTTTCATATTCTGTACGAAAACAATGTCGAACTGGAACACCCTTTATACAGTTTGTAGTTGGAGACGCGGGTGCATAATTCATACCTCGTAGTATATATGTCACACTGTTCGAGGTCATTTACCAATAAACCTATCTGTTTAATCCTGTTTTTAGTAAGTTATACTCCAAGCCAATAGATATGTATATGTCATCCCAAGACTGCGGTGATGAATATAGGGCTACAGATGTCTCTTGTGTTTTACGTAGGTACCTGTTGTGAAGACCTAAGCCTTCTTCGCACAAGATATCAAATATCAATGCGTTGATAAGCGCCCTTCAGGTAGTACAAGCACTACCACCAGTACCAGATTCGAAGTCGTGTGTAAGGCACGAACTTCCCCTTTAGTGAAGGGTCGAGTCCTATCTAATATCTCCTCCATTCTGTAGGTCATGGTACCCGTTTGCAATGGAACTCCACATCGAGCAGACCTATTGGTTCCATAGCAATCCCATGGTTTAGTACAGGTCGTAGTACACTACTACATATGCTAAGCCATGAGATGTCCAAGTCCATTAGGTCTACTCACCCCGCGATTTTAAGTACAAACCTACAGCCATATAGGGCTACAATGGAGGTGAATATTTTCTTGATAATTTCTCGTCTAAAAGAACCAAGAAGATTTCCCTCCGTTTTTGTGTTCTGAGTGCATCTCGGCCGAGTGTAAGATAACTTGAAAAAGATGATTCAAAAATTGTACATTTTATTTTTTTCTTCATGAGACTAAAAAGCACACCCGAACATTTACTTGGTGCGATTACATTATTCAACACCATCTGGCGGCTCTTGTCAGCTTTTCGTGCGATGAAAATTATAAATTCATTTGAAGTATCAAAATAACACTCAATTCCCGTATGGCGTACTAACTTAACTTGAACAAAGAAAAGCTGTTGACTTCATTTATTATGGCACTTCCGCCACGCGACTGTAAGTCTATAAATTCTGAATTGTTGTGTGTATCTGACGGAGATATTTCTTTTTCAAAATCTGAAAAAGAGGATAACTGCAGTCATTTTTATTTTGGAAAGACAAAAGCAAATAGATTTTGTCTATATGTACTTCTGAAACTATAGGACCAATTTGAAAGTACAAAAAAGTTTATCATTCTCTCGTAGAATAAAAGTATGGAAAAGAGGGAATGAAGAAGTAATTGCAAAAATTGTGTCTTAAGACATTTTCTATTTTCTCTCTGCAAGATTTAATAGAGAATTACGAGTAAAAGTGGCCTTGCAGAGAATATTAAAGAAACGTATTCTCTAAATGAATAGGAAAAATATTTAATAGTCAGTTTGTTAAGTGTAAAATCTCAGCTACACGTTTACAAAAGAACAATTGTAAGAAATACTGTTGTTCTTTTTTAAACATATATATTTCTAAGTATCTCGAAATGGATACAGTATTTAGTGTACATGTACATACTGATACTTTAGTGAGCCAAAGACAATTAAGATATGTAGGTGGTATAGCACAGAGCTTTAGGCGGTTATTTGAGAGGGAGTGTCTGTGGACCGTTAAGTATTTAATTCGAAGTAGTCATTCCATTTATGTAACTGCCGCACGTGTACTACAGGTTAAAGGACTGAATGGAACTTACGAATAAAGGAAAAGTGGTGTCATTATAACAACATTCCGATAGAACAAATGACTGATAAAGCCACGAACTCATTCCTTTCGAATTTGTTTTTGTAAAATGCTCACAACTACTGCAACCATGCTACAAACGTCTCATTGACGACTTTACATAAATCGAAACTAACGATGGTTGTTGATACCAATTGTGAAATTGCTTTGTTGGCTATTCAGGTAAACAATCAATAACAGATGCAAGTGGTTTTGCTTTGGTTTGATTGTGGGAGTTTAAATCGAGTAAACGCTTTGTTAGTTTTCTCACACTTAAAGACATTCTGGTTAGAAGGATTTGATTAAAGTTCAGATTTGATTCAGGTTCATTTGTAGTCAACAGAAAAGCCGTGAGGGTTATTGATCATTATTTAGGAACATTTTTCCAGATTTTCGAAGTATAAAATATTGACATGAGTATGGCAGAAAGAAAGTCGGTTAAATAATTGATGCATAGGGGTATGCTCTTCCTCCTTAACCTCGCAGCTGCTCCAAATATCGTGCTAAGATCAACCTGGGTCTATATGTGTGGCTACCAATTATACAAGGTTTAAAGATGGTGTCTGATTTTGTATATATGTGTATAAGACTCAGATTAGGTCAGAGTACCTGATTGCAATGCAAAACCACCTGCATGAGATTGAACTTACATATAACCAGAGGAATCTGCATATCCTTAAAGACATAATGGATGTGCCACTTTTGGCCAGTTAATAAGCTTTGCAGTTTCCCAGGTAACCCCCAAATTTGGGTATCGACCTATTTCAGCATCTTATTGAGAGGCGATAATTTTAGCCATCTATTTTCGTTAACCCAAATTTTTGAAGTTTAGGGGCATTTGGAAATTTTTCATTCAAGCGATTGTTATCAGACGATTAAATGTTGAAATATCCGAAGTTTAAGACCCCTGCCAACTGACTTCTGTGAGACCTACAATCCAGTTTGAGCATAATCCTGATTATTTTTTAGCGGTTTTCTTCCATCAAATTGTCGATTGTTCGGACTGAGGTAATGATTTCTAAGATTTCGGAATCTCGATACAGCAAGAGTTTTTAAAAAATATCTTGTGTTTGATTTCGGAAACCACTTACTATTTACAGAAATTAAATGGCATTTGAACGACTTTGTCATTGTATTTTGTGGATGATCACAGAGCCCAAGCATTAAAATATTGTAGATAGCATAAAGTTATGAATTAAGGGTGGTTGCCCCGTGTCGAAAATAACATGGAAAATCGAATAGTCCAAGTTGTATTGCGTAAAAAGTCGGCTATACCCGCAACAGGAGAATAAGTCAAACGTGCTATTATCGTTAAGGCATCACGAAACATTGAGTCAAAGCGAGACACGGGGAAAACAATGAAGTGAAATAGGATCAAATGGAGAAGAGCTGATGTTTAAAAAAAGACAAACGAAGAGAGAAATCTTATTTGTACACGTTACGTATATAAGGCTCTGTTGCGTCTCTACTGGAGTGTCCCGTTATCTTCCAATATCCCAAGTTCAAACAAATTTCTCAACGGTTTGCGTGTCTCACCTATTTTTGAGATACTCGCATAAGATATTGCACGCAAAGCCTACCGGAGTCTTAGTGCAACAAGTTTTTTTCCCAGCTATCAATATTGCTATACTTCACTATGATTTCCAATTTAGCTTTTCCTTAATGGAGAGCTGTGATCCCTTCTGGCACAGCGCGATATCTTTAAAACCTTCTTCCTGCTACTTGTTGATTCCTATATTCTTTCCCCTTTTTCCGGTTTCCCTATACCCACACAAAACATGATTCTGCGTTATGATTGTTTACTCGTATCTACTTTTTGTTAAGATGTCAAGAGATAAACACCAACATACATATACGGAGGTGGATGTCAATCAAACTTTTATATGGTTTTCATGAAGAACGATGTAAAACTGATAGATTATATTCCGCTGGAATAAATACTGAAGCGTCTCGAAATTCTGGGTATCACTGTCCATTACTTGGGAATGTAGACCAAAGGGAGCAATGTCAAAATTCCTTTTTGATCTTAACACGAAAAAGTCATTAGGTCTCGGAGGTTTGCACGGGTCGTTGGTACTGCGCAGGTTCTGACAAAACTTATTGTTATATGTTAATGCAAGGTACGGCAATGCAATCATAATGCAATAAAACAAAAAGTAGTAAAGATGAATTTCCATTTTTGTTTTATTAAAAAGTTAAACATTTAAAGTTGTGGTTTACATCGTTTTAAAAGCATATCGAATAAGTGACGCCCCCATTGTCGATACACTGGTTGAATCGAATTCTGCTGTTTCTTATCACTCTCTCCAGGATATTGATGGGTATGGTGGCCATTTCTTCCTTAATCTTTCTTTTTAGGACCTGAATCTGCGGGCTAAACTACCCCTCAGTGAGATGAGGCACCCTTCGAAGCGCACTCACAACGCAACAATCGATACGCATGAAGTATGGACCATTGCTCTATCATGTTGATACCATATGCCCTAGGTCTATTTCATCAAGAGCAGATGCATGTTTGCGCGCCGAGATCGCAAAACAACAACCCTTACTGCTTCTATAATATCAAGTGTTCTGATGGGACGTGCGTTCTTCTTCTCTGCGTATAACCAATTTTCTTGAACGTTGTGACACAGAAAAGAATTTATTTCCGGTCCAGGACAGTATCCAATGGCGCAAAGGGTTGAAACCACCGGACGGAGTTTGGAAAAATAGGCCTTTAAGGTAAACGGACGCTGCTCGCTACTCGAATGCATACGACCACTGAAGCACAAGTTAACAAAACTCTAGAATCCCCTTTACTTAGCGAGACCCACGCACAGCCGCCTGGGACTCCCACCAGTTTCAGAGTGCTTATTTCAAATGAGAAAGTTATCTTGCCGTACCTTGTAGATATGAGTACGATTTTGATGACTGCCTTTACCTATTTCAACTATGAATAACCAGGTTAAAGCTACTGGCTTTAACGTTTTTCACTATTACTTTGGAATCAGAGAGTTCGGGCCGTTGCCCGGCCATGTGATATCGGCTAATTAGCGATCTGATTTCTAGTTACAACTTCGAATTTCGTCTCTGTTTATATATACGGCTGTACAAGCGATGATTTTGACACGGTCTGGATGCGATCCTGAGTAATGTGATATACGTTTCGTACAACTGGAAACATTTTGGCTTCAGCTTTTTTGACATTTTTCCTCCATCTTGAAGTATTTTCGGCTTCCCCTATGCCTTGATATATGATACTATGTATTACTGATACAAATATACAAATATATAATATAGGAGGCAGTCCTATATCGCTAGGAACCTGCACTCAGACATTTTAGCCTTTTCTGGAACAGAACTTTTCGAACTAATCGAATGGTGCATTCCCTCACCACTACATCTTTGAATGTCTCATTAATATTTCTCGGTGCTAGAGAGGCAGAATATAACACTTTAAATTCATAAAGGAAAAGAGTCTGATTTTGAACTTCCGAAAGCATGTGAAACAATTCCAAGAAAGAAAACAAACTATCTCAGGTGTCAAATAACAAAAAAAAAAAAACTTGCACGTTTTGACATAGACGTTCACTCTACAACCTTTTATTTCGGACTGGGGTGAAAATCGAACACTTAGTGTGGTGCAATCAAATACATTGTTGCAAACGAAAGCTTTTATTAACGGAGCTATTTCAAATAACATAAAAAAAAGGTAAGGGTTGTTTTCATTGCTTATAAGGAATCCATAATTAGCTTTGCTTTTGTGAAAAATATTTTAATACGGTACACTCAAAAATAATTGGTTTCTTTCTCGCAAATGATGTTGTCATCAACAAATTTCAACATGTGCTGAATTCTTAGCTGTGTGTGATTATAAAGGCTGATTTTTTTGCTGTTTGGTTTTTCAGTGTTCTGTTATTTTTGACAGCTCACGCGTGATCCGTGACATATGTCAAAGTCAAACATGCACAGTTAGGATTGCCATTTCATCATGGAAAGACTTACACCTGAACAGCGCTTACAAATTATTGAATTTTATTATCAAATTTTCGTGCACTTCGATCATTTCAAGACCGTGACCAAATTTCGCACCAGTTTCATGCTATTGGCATGCTACTGGACATCAAACCACCTACCCGTATGCATAGAGTGCGTACAAAGGAAAATACTGCTGCTGTATCAGCAAGTATTAATGAAGACCGGGAATTTTCCATTCGTCGTCGTTTGCAGAAATTGCGATTGTGTTACTCGATTACGTTGAAGATTTTACGCAAGGATCTTGGCCTAAAACCTTACAGTTAGTGCAAGAACTGAAGCCGAACGACCTTCCACAGCGCCGAATTTTCAGTGAGTGGGCCTTAGAAAAGCTGGAGGATGATCCGCTTTTTTATCGAAAAATTGTCATCAGCGACGATGTTCATGTCTGGTTGAATGAGTATGTTAAAAAACAAAACTGCCATATTCAGTCCGATGAGCAACCTCAGGCAATACAAGAGCTGGAAATGCATCCGAAAAAATGCACAGTTTGGTGCGGTTTATAATTTGGTGGAATCATTGGACTGTATTTTTTCTAAGATGATCGTTACCATCAATAGCGTCCGCTATCGTTCAGTGATTTCGAACGTTTTTTTCGCCCAAAATGCACAAGCTAAACCTAGTCGACATATGGTTCCAGCAAGATGGCGCTACTTGCCACACAGCACGCGAATCTATGGATCAATTAAGAAATGAATTCGGTACGCAATTTATCTCTCGTTTTGGATCGGTGAATTGTCAAGCTAGATAGTGCGATTTGACGCCTTTAGACTATTTTTTATGAAGATACGTCAAATCACTCATCTATGCCGATAAACCAGAGTCAATTGCATCCTGGGAAGACAGCATTATTGCTTGATAACAGTAAATATGCTCGAAAAAGCAATTCAAAATTGGGCTCTCCATATGGACCACCTAAAACGTCAACACTTACATGAAATAATCTTTAAAAAGTAAATTGCATGCATTACTTTATGAACTCAAATAAAAATTGTATACACTTTTGTAATTTTTTTTTGTTTTTTCCACAATTAAAAATCAAACGCTTAAGAATCGCCCATTATTAACGTGGATAATGCTCTGCTCTGGATGTACTTATGAACTTATCGCCTCTTGATATTCATATCATGTGCTACTATCTGAATCTCATCTCAACTTCCCTTTAAAAGGATGTGATCTTTATTACAATACGAACTTAGTTTTGATAGTTCTGCGGTGCGCTGTCTTTTTTGACGCTGGCCTTATGGAAACTATGTCTGATGCAATGACATCAGAATTCCTGTTACTTGAAATACAATACGAAATTTAGTTTTTCTGTCAGCAAGAATGATCTCGACCAGAATCTCGGTTAAAAAAAGTGTGGCCCCAAAACCGATATAGTATGCTACAATAGTGCGTTTCGGGAGGACAATATATTTCACTCCTCAAGAATGTAAAACTTCACTTCAGGCATGGTGATTTACTGAGTTTTGTTTGGGTCCCAGGTCACAATGGGATCACAGGAAATTAAATCGCCAATAAAGTTCTTATACAATACAATGCTCTCAGAAGGACCTGCTTCCTCAGTTGGGATTTCCAGATAGATAGCATGATTTTCCTGGTTGCAGGCAGACTAAAGGAATGGTTCCCAACGACTCTGAGAGGCCAGCGTCTAACCTAGCATGTTCCTTACTAGGAAAAACTGCAGGCTGCTTACAGGAGTCCTGATGTCGTCATCGTCGTCGTTAAATTAACACTACCTCTATGAGTTTCAAGCTTGCGGATATACGGAGCTAAAGCGCATACCCAGTTTTCTACGAAACACCGAGCGATTTCAATAAACATAATACACATTCGAGGAGTACAATGGACTAGTTCTTTAACGGATTGCTCTGTCCTGGAGAAAAAAAAAGTGAATAAATGTAGACAAGTTATAGGAACACCTATTCAATGCATTCTGAGTGTTAGTAGAACTGCGTTCATTATATTTCATTTTCATAACAACATGTATAAATTGATCTCCGGTGACGAATCAATTATACATTTCAATCAGTAGGTATGTCAGTTTTAAAGGCATACTTCCTCAATTTTTCGATTACCTTTAAAACATTGAATATGCATAATTCAGTACTCTACACCAATACGTGTGCATACCGCTGTATATTAATTTTATGGTATTAAAAAATGGTCAAATACCGTGTAATGGTTTTGCACTTTTGCCATCAAAAATGTAATTCTTTTAAAACATATCACTTGTTAATCAAAATCATACACTTTTGAATCATGTTATTGATTTCGATAAAACATACATATGTTACATGTCTAAATTGATAATACATTTAAATCATTTTAAAATGACGCCCTTGGGTAAATGATTCCACTCCGGTTAAGTACACTCCAAAAGACCGAATAAAAACGTAAATGCAGGATTAAAATAAAAAGGGCAGTCACAGTAATAAGCAAATAAAATTTAAAAATATCCATTGGCTACATATCAGCTAATTAAATGCTCATCATATAATTATGTTGCAAAAAAATATTGCTTGTCGTATAGAATTTACTGTTTTCATATTTTTATTTCGAAAAAAATCTTCTACATTTTTCTCCCTTCTGCTGATTTTTATATATTACAAGAACAAACACGCATTCCCTCAGGTCCTACGAGAAATGAATTTTTAGTGAAATGTGTTTGTACTCCTCCGAAAATATTTTGCATGTGTTTACATATATATGTATGTACAAATTGGTTTCACATTTTCCTATACGAGGGAAAAATGAACATGCGAAAAAAAATCGCTTCCAAAAACTGATGTGCATAAAATTTTCTTATTCTTATTCTTTTCCCAAGAGAATATTCAAAATATTACTGTCTGCCTGTTTTAAAGGACAGATCCCAGTGGATATGCGCATGTACATATACACGTAGGTGTAAGTGTACATTCATACGAGCCATCTCCCTAGTCGAAAATGGTTTCCTGCAACTTAATAAAATATTCCACAAAGATTCAGAATAGTTTCTTTTTTTTTAATCTGCGCGCGCTCAAGGGATTTTAAATACCCTTCAAATGTTCACACACACACAATAAAATTAGGGAGGAATGAAAGAAAGGTATCTCTGTACATTGGTATTAAATGTTTAAACTAGGACATAAAGAGCACAGCAGGGGATTCCATATACGAGTTGTACGGTTTAGAAAAGAATCACGATATTTAAAACTCCGAAAGTGAGCTTAGGGTAAATATTGAGAATAATTCACCGAGACATGTGTTACGATTTAAGGTCTAAAAAGGCGGAATGCTACTGGCAATATCAGTGGAGCTCTTATGGTTAAAATAGCGATAGAACTAGGTAAGACAGGAGACGTTACTTCGGTGTTCAAGGGTGTCAGTTGATTGTCACCTATAAGTTTTATTGCACGCTTATAAATTTTATCTAACAGGTGCAGAGAGGTCATAGGAGCACCAGACAACAATTATATTCGGGTAAGTACCTTTTATATTGAGAGCCGGTCAGAGGGGGTGAAGTACTCCTTTCATTGCTTGAGGAAACCTAGACATTTCGCAGCATTTTTAACAAGATCGAATATGTGGTCATTCCAACGTACGAGTAAGTTGTTACTGACAGACATACCGAGAATGGAAAGTTTTTCGGTTTCATTCATTGACTGTTTGTTTAAATTTAACCTTAATGACAGCAGACAGAACTGTGTTTTGGAAGCAGATTGAGAGGTTTTCATGTTTCCAGATATTTTATGAGCTGACGATGTATCAGCGTTTTAATGACCTCCGAAGGAAGGGACATAAATGCAGCAGGTAAATAAGAGGAGAATGCTGCTGCAAAATGTATGGGTGATCTTTTTAAATTCCTGAGTGGTCACACTATGTATGTCCCTTAGAGTATTGATTAGCTATACAGGTAGTTTTTGTCTAAAATAATCATTGCATTCAGCAAAACTTTCCAGTTACCATTCAGTCTTCAACGTTCTTTTATTAATCGTTAAAATATGTAAATTCTATAACCACATCTAGTGCTACATAGTATGTCTCGTCTCTGCATTTCTTGTGAATTTAAAAAAGGAAAGTTCTAAGTCGTTTTTACAACCAATTAAAGTTATGGTCTACAACGGGCCAAATATACGGTAGCAAAAGTTTCATAACTTTTGGGTTAAGTAGAAATGGACTTAACTGAGTAAAGGGCTTCTACGATATCTACTTCGCTTACTCTGTTGAAGGAAAAGACACTTTCGATGTTGATTGATGGCTGAAACTGTGGAGAATTTATGCTTTCAGATGGGTTGCCATATGAAGATATGAAATCATACGCGTCAGTGTGGATAAAGGCGTTTTCTTTTCAATACTAATATCGCGAAACTTATTCCATATAGACTTACAGGGGAACAAAGGTTTAGCTTATCTTTATGGAATTTTGTTTAGAATATCTGCCTTTGAGACATGCGTAAGAGGCGATATTCAATCAGAAACTTATAAGTTTAAAACATTCCCACATTCGATAGGCAGTATCTCGCTTTTCCATAAGTTTCACGATATGAGGAATTAGCCATGAGGGGTCTGTAAGGAACGAGATATTTTCGATTCTTATATTGGTACATTAAGACCTGTTGTTAAACGAAAATAACTTGTTCGCCTACAGAAGGCATGAAATAAATGCGGTCCAAGGAAATGAGATTAATATCGCAAAGCAGTTTATTGTAATCTACAATATCTTACGGAAGTCCCTATAGAATTGTTTCAGAACACAGCTACTTAACTCTATATCGAGTGATATACTCGCATAAATTAAGTCAAGGTTAGCAAGGCCAAGGATGGAAAGCTGACCATAGATCCACATATTTGAGCTATCACTAACGAACATAAGGTCTAACAGAGAACATGAGTCCTCCAAAAAGTATGCGCAATTTCATTCAGTCAGCAAAGAAAGTCGACTCTGAACTGTTCATTAAATTAGAGTTAAGTTCACCACAGACGACTGTATTAGAAGGGAATTAGAGGGAGACGTAATTTTTTACAGAACGTCTAAAATTGTTGTATGTGTATACTTTTATAAATAAAAACATTTCTTACCTCGCATTGAAAAACGATTATCAATTTCCATTAGAATTGGAAATCCACAACGTTATCCACTAAATTGTTAGATTGGTCCAAGACACAATAGTATATATATATTAGTACATGAAAAAGTCAAGAGTCCATTTCTTGCCATCTCCAATAAGGGCAAAATCAGATTTTTGCTAGATTTGGTTGAGGGCAAAGTTTGAAAGAACTTTCTTCAAAAAGGCAATTCAAAATGAAACATTGTTTAACATTCAACTATACTCTGCAAGACTATATTGAAAGTCAACTCACGTGAGTATTATATATGGCATCGAAATGGGCTAATTTTGAATGGCAGGATATGTTATCTTCTAACCCACCTAACCTATATTTTTTCCAAGTTTTTCTCCAGGTTATGAATTTTGACAACAAGCAACTCCAGACTGTTCGCTGGTCCACTAAGTCTGATGATAAAGTGATAAATGGTCTCATAATATTAATCGAAAGTAGCAGAATCTTTTCCCCAAATCCAAAATTTGAAAAATGTTGGACATCTCCGTTCTTTATACTTCACTTCGATGCTTCATTGCTTTATACAGAGATTATCACAATGTCCGAGAACAAAAAGAAACGAATTTTTAACTTATCGAATGTTATTTTCCCATTTGCCCTGTTCAGGAAAACGCAGTATTTATTTCGGTTCTTGGGCGGAATAAATTACTTAGTCACCTTAAAGGGAAGTTGGGCCCTCATTGCCGATATCATCTTCAACTTAAGTAAGTGGTTTTTGTAAGTGGGTTCCTTTGTGCTATTTATGTCGCAGTAGCTCCTCTGCCATAATGTTTCCATTTAAGATTACTGATGCTATTGTGGTGAATGTATATTACAATCGGATCTCCGCACCTGACTATTTTTTTTATTTAAGTAGGATAATAGGTTCCTCTTACACTTCTCCCCTATAGGAATTTATTTTTTTATGGTTATCACTCGTAAAAGTCTGATGTCTGATAAATTTGTAAATGAAGTTCACCTTTGTTCCTTATTCATACTTACATAATCCTGTAGAATAGACACTTCAATATGTATAAACATTTACATAATCGTATATACGTGCGAACTCCTTTTTGCCATAATCTATTTTTAATGATTTTTGAATATGTGGAAGCACAATAAATTACAAATGTAAATAATATAGGGTTTTCCAATAAGGACTTGACAACTTTTTTTTTTAAATAAAACGCAAACCATTTGAGATATTTCAAAAACTTTATTATCGGCTTGAACTACAATCAACACATTTATGAATGGAACTCGACTTCGTTCATATGGCCACCGCGGGCACGTTTGCAGCGGTCGATTCGTTGGACCCCATTTTCAACGACTCGGCCACACATTTCGACCGTAACGGCCGCTATTTCGAGTTCAATGTTGGCTCTGAGCTCTTCCAACGTCGACGGCGTGTTGGCATAAGCCAATGACTTAACATAGCTGCACAGAAAATAGTCAACTGGCGTTAAATCACACGAACGAGGCGGCCAATCGACTGGCCCATTTCTTGAGATAACACGCTCAGCATACTTACTCTTCAATAAATCGATTGTAACGTGTGATATGTGGTTTGTGGCATCATCCTGTTGAAACCACATGTCGTCCAAGTCCATATCTTCCAATTCGGGCCAAAAATAATCGGTGATCATGGCGCGATAACGCTGACCATTCACAGTAACGTGACGATCGTTATCGTCGACGAAAAAATATGGCCCAATAACGCCGCCGGCATGCAAACGGCACCAAACAGTTATTTTTTGGTGTGGTGATTCATGAAGCACATGTGGATTTTCACCCGACGAATAACACATATTTTGCTTATTGACGAACCCATTGAGCCAAAAATGAGCTTCGTCACTGAAGATGATTTTGCGATGAAATTCATCATCTTGGCGCATCTTCTCCAGAACCCAATCGGAGAACGTACGTCGCTTCAAATGGTCCATCGGCTTCAATTCTTGAGTCCGCTTGATCTTGTATGGGTGTAAAGCAAGATCCTTACGCAAAATATGCCATAATGTGGTCTGAGCGATGCCCAATTCTTGAGAACGCCGTGGAATTATAATTTGCAGACGTTGCTCGTTCGTGTACTTTATTACGATGAAAATGTTGAGTTTACTGTATAAATTGACAGTGACAGTTTGATAATTGGTGAAAGATTGCGTTCACAAATTAAATTTAAAATTGTCAAGTCCCTATTGGAAAACCCTTTACAAAGTAGGAAACAAAATAATCTTTTAGAAGTGGTTCTCGAAACCAAAAGCAGATATTCTCGCTACTTTCGCCTTCACTGCTGTTTGTTGTGGACCTTGATCGAACAAACATTCCTTGTTTGAAGATCTGTTTCCGGTTAAAAGTTGTTCTTTAAACATTTAGTCGCAACGCTAACATCTATAAAACAAGCCGTGAGTGTTGGATATAATGTTCGCGCAATCTTTAAAAGTATTATGTTAAAAAAATGATATCAACGCTTTTGACTCATGGAAACCCTTTTGACACTAAGTGCCAAAAAAATGGGAAGACTCTCTTTTATCCTTTAACTCTCTCTGACATATTTCGCAGCCTTTAAACATTTCTGGGAAACGTTGGCTAGGTGTGACCCGTTCTTATATGTACATGTAATAGGCAGAATATTTGTGTAACTGGTATACTTACAGTGGTGTTGCCGTAATACCTTGACGAGTGACCGAGTCCTGCCACTTTCTTCATTATGATATCTATTGGTCATTTATTGAACTCTCGACTTTCTCAACTTTCCTCATGTCCGGCTTGGTGACGTCCTATGGTAGAAGCTGAAGTAGTAGTAGACGTCTGAACAGTTCATTCATTCTCTGCGCTTACTAAGGCCCTAAAATTTCGGTACAGCAAAGACTGTTTTCAAGAGTTCGTCACTTGCCAAGACTATCTAAGTGATATCGAAAAATTTCATTAAGTTATATTCGACTAGCAATATGACGTTAAAATAATTTATATAATCGACGCAACATTTGTTTAACATATTTAACGGCGAGTATTAAAAATATGTGTTCGTCATTATATTATTTAGTCAGTTAGTTAGACAGTTTTTCATTGTCTTCCCTATAATTTTGGTTACCCTTTTTCTCATCTTAACTTAATTTAACTATTTTCGGTGAAACGCAGGTTTTCTAATGAGGATGCTAATGCTGGCGTAGCTTGGAAAAATTCTGCAGAGGTGCGGTTCATGGTTTTATTTTCAATTTTAATATATGTAAGGATAAGGAAAGATATTGTGTAAACTCGTACATGAATTTACTGCTTCAAAACTACCTATATAAACGCAAAACCGCACTGCAGTTACACACCATCATAAAGTATTTTCATTATATGCTGAGCTAATCCTCATCTTATACCAGTAACAAACAGTCTTAACTTTTTATGGAATTCTTCGTTGAGATGCATATTTTGGTAAACTCATTGTTTAACTTCTACCTCAATATATTTATCATATGGGCTTTAAGGCCAGATTACTGAAATCTAAGTTAAAGTTTATTTGGTGCAATTCGAATCTTGACTGATTAGATAGTTGTCGGCATCCACTACCACGCAGTTGGGATTGGAGAACTTATACATCAATGGCTAAACGAAATGTGTCACATGAGATGAATATCACACGAGATCCAGAGAATTTCTCTGTTCCACCCGGGATCAAGACGTAGTTTATTGTATTTGCTTGAACCGCCCCGAAAGGCAATCATTTTTTTTTTAGTGAACTTAACACACAAGAACAAATCAAAAGGCAAATAATTTAGTCTATCCATGAAATCTTGATGGCATTCATGGATCGATAAAACCACTTTCTTTCTCTCTATCCAATTAAAAGATGTAATATGCCTTCAAACAGTAATCAGTTGGTTTCGCAGAAATTGATAAATCGCTTGCCCTTGCCTAGTTGGTCTCCATGAATATGGATTGAATCTGTCATTGATTGAATAGCGATATCATTGTTATGCGTTTACTTATAAGAATAAATGGCCCTGGCCACAGAAGTTGTCCTTCTAATTATCATTATACAAAGTTTCCATCAGTTTAATGAGGTTCTTTAATATTATGATATTGTACTTGTATATAACCGCAAATTTTTGGTTTCTAAATGTTCCGCCAATGTAGGCGAAAACAATATTTCCGGTTGCTGATCGATACCCATCAGCATTTCATCATCTTTCTCAACTCAGCCGCATGAATATTTACTAGAGTTGAAGTAATCTGGCATTCTGCAGACCTTCTCCTCGTAAATCGGACATCACGTTCCAGAGTCATATAATACGAGTATCCCTATTCGATAATCAAAAGTCTTCAATAAAATATAACCCAATGTCCAAGGCATTGATTTCTTTTTTTCGAGATATTTATGTTTTACGGTGCGTCTTCCAGGGTTACAGCCAATCGGAAATTATCCGGTTTTTGGGGGCAGGGGGCTTGCATTTCGTACTTCTTTTCATAATCTCTTAAAAAACTTTCAACCGAAGCTACAGGGACGCATGAAGTAAGATTATAACGTTATTGATTACTATTTTGGATATTACTGCATAATCTTTTTCTAGGTAGGTGATAAGTATTTCTGCTGATTGTTATACACTTTGGATAACTCAATCTGTCTGAAAAAATTCGTTTAACAATTTGCAAAAAATATTCTTACTTTTCCATTTTTATTCCTCTATATGCTTATATGGCTCATGTTACTATCATGTTCTTTTTTCATACCTGAAGAGGTTAAAACCTTTATTTCTCCATAGTCTCCTGGAAGTCGATATTAATCTCATGGCGTTTCTACTTAGGCAATTTTCTCCGCTTTTTGTGTTGCCAGATGCGCTTATGGGTCTGCTTAACCAAACCAGTGGTTTTGCGATAGCGGTTGGTTTAATCAAGGGCATTAAGATCCGGATTCTTAATTAAGTTGCTAACGGGACGTTGGGAATTTAATTTCCCACGAGGCTTAGATTGCAATGAAATACGCTCAAACTGAAACTGAACGTCCCGATACCGAAAAAGAATTTGACTACTAACGAGATTTATTGGTAATCTTTCTACCTGGGTATTTGTCAGACCTATCCATGTGTTGAACTGCGTATGTGCCGAAGTCCCTATGATGCATAAATTTTCTTAAGTCAAATACTGTCTTCTTACCACCACCGAGTATAAGAATAGCTACAGAGTTGCTATTCTATTAGGTAACTTGGTTATTCGAAAAAGCAGTGTGTCTACAGCCACAGAATCTTTTCTGGTTTTAAACTTAGAAACACAATCTCTACTAAAAGCTACTAAACATAATTATAAATACTTATTTCTTCGATACTATATACCTTTCATTCTATAATCACGATGCTTATGTGTAAAATAAAACATTTTTGACTTTACTGTTTCTCTCTTTAAATCATTAGACTTTACAGATTTTAAGGTCAACGTTATGTTGATTTTTCTTTCATTTAGTCACTTTTTATGCCGTCGTAATATTGTGTTGGACACTGCCGCACGTTGTTCTTTATATGAAAGGAGATATTAGATTTTTCTTTACGATAAATAACATATATTACATTTATTTGATGTATTATAATTTTCCTTACTGCCTCCATTTCCTACAAAATACTAATTAAACTAATCAAGCCCTACGAAAGGGGTCATGATATCGAACCCACAAAGTCATAAATGTTTTAGGGAATCGCATCGTAAAAAATGGGGTTTCCTGTGACTTATCTTTCACACTCGTCAGCAAAAGGATACTAAAAGATATCATCAAGTTAGTAAAATACCTATTAAGGTAGCAACCGATTTTTATGTGTTTCTATCTAAAACTAATTGACCGGACAGTTTCACGGTGCAAAAATTAATTGTATCAAATCAGAATTGTGAAGTTAACGTCAAGTCAAAACCAAAACCAGTCAGCAATCCAGTCGTTTTTATTACTTCGTCAACAGTTAAAAGCATTCGTAAAATCCTCCGGAGTTTTGATTTTCGTCCCCTGGCAATAAACTATTGTTTTGTTCATTTTTATCTACGAACGGAAGATTTTTCCTATGATGATTGTCATGCACAATCAATAACCCTGAGCAGATACTCCTTCGCAAAATTTTTTTTAATTTATAGGGTGTTTTTATTTTTTTGTTATACAGTATTTGGTACGTGTAATACGAGTATTTCTTGTTATTTAATTTAAACTAATTTTAAATATCAAATTGACTTAACCACACTTCGTGTTTTCTGAGACTGCATTTTTCAGTCGACTAGATAGTCCTTTATTTTGAATAACTGGCTTTTATTGCTTCGTCTGACAAATGATTGATATAACGCCTTTGGAAATGAATATACATACTCGTACGTATTTTCAGTTTTTTTTTGTAAAAATGGTGGTAATTTTCCATGACTTAATACCACATGGCAGCACAGATTCAACACGTAATTGGAACAGCCTCCATAATAAATTCTAGCTACCCCGGTTTCTGATTTCAGTCCTACTCGTTTGAGAGCAAACAACTGAAATATCGTTGATTGATGTTGGAGACACTTTATCTTCCCTCTAGTTGAAGGTTGTTTTTCAGTGGCAATTTGTAGGAGAAAAATTTGTTAGGCATGATTTTGGCAGTGGCTGTTTTCAGGAGGGTAACCCAAACTTCTTGTTCTATTGGCTTTCAATATAAGAAAAAAAGTTAACGCTGTCAATTTACTTATATTAGAATTAGTTTATTGAATGTAATTATTCCGTTCGTTGCTCTACTTTCCTTTGATAGCCATGATGTCGCATCTATTTGTAAAATTGTATACTTAAACGATAATGCGAAACAAACTCGGGTTTTGCACTATACCATATTATATGAAATTTAAAACAGAACATCCTGTATTTTAAAAACCCTCTTTAGTTTTCAGGAAGTGGCAGAATATACAGAACTTACATTTGCAGACACCGTATTCCATATCGAAGAAAATCAGCTCTAATGTTGTGTTTGCTTCATCTCAACGAGGTTTTCTACAAAGTCTTTATCCTTCTCAACACCTCGCTTTAGATATTCTATTTTCTTCTGCGAAATCGCTTTAGTTCGAATATAGGTTATAATTTTTAAATAATATAACTTTTATTTGCTTATTTCCTTGTTGTATATTTGATTTAAATTTCGAATCCAGGACTCCAGCCAGATTTGTTAGAATAACATACAGTGGAACTAAAGAACTACCCCTTAGCATCTTAAGACCGGAAACCGCAATAACAATTCAAGACTTCTGGACCTTAGGTATTAGCATAAAATACCAGCAACTTGAAAGTCTGGATAGTGAATATGCCTACTGCTGCCAGTGCGTTCCGTAATTTGTGTTCATATGTGCCTTGTGAAAATATTTTTCTGAAACGTAAATTTGAATATGCTAGCTCAGGGGTAATTTTTCTTTGGTCAGCAAATCATTAATATCGGTATACGAGGGTGTATTATTTCAATAAGTCGCTGAAAATTTAAATAAGGAATACCTACTCTTCTCGCCAAAAAAAAACATTTTAACATATTTTTAGACATAATCTCCTATTAGCTCCAAACACTTTATCCAACGTTTCTCCAATTCTTTTATGCGTTCCAAATAGGCCCTCAAAATAAACGTTTGTATTTCATCAATGACCTTATCATTCGACCCAAATTTCGTACCGCCGAGCCATTTCTCCCTGTTTGTAAACAGGAAATAGTCGCAGGGGGCTAAATCTGGAGAATATGCTGGAAGATTGAGCAATTCGTAACCTAATTCATGCAATCTAGTTCATGATCGTTGTACCCTTTTCGATGTAATCGATGTGAATGACACCGCGCGCATCCCAAAAACACTACCGCCATGACCTTGTTGGCCGACAGACACACCCTGGCCTTCTTTGAAGTTGTCAAACGATTGTGTTTTTTGTCAATTGTGAGCAAACGCGGCACACGTCTTTCGGAAAGGTTTTTCATTCGCAAAACTGAAATCATTGATCGATGTGATAAGCCTGTAGCCTCTTCAAGTCCACGCACCTCTCGCCGATCATACAATATCATACCGTGGATTTTATCGACCATTTGTGGTGTGGTGACCTCAATTGGGCGACCGGAAAATTCAGTGTGACTTGTGCTGATACAAAAGTAGTGGTGGATGGTTCCAATCGACGATGAAGAATCCCCTGAATACTTTTCAAGCTTTTGGTTGGTTGGCTTGCGTGATGAAAATATTATCTAATGAGCACACGAAATTCACTTTTTCCTATTTTTACGAAAATTCTCGTAGTCGTCTGTCTCAAATGGCCGTCACAACAAAACTATTTGACAGATCTGTCTGAAAATATGTGTGCGTCGTTTTGAAATATGCTTTTTGATAGGTAAAATATTGGATCTGAGGTTGCAATGAAATTTGTTTTAATTTTCAGAGACTTATTGATCCACCCTTGTAATATATTCGTGGACAAAATAATAGCAGTGCTACCCCACAAACAAAAATGCTATCGTTCATATGGTATCATGTTCTAAATGAAAGCCCTCATTTTGTCTGTGGTGCATCTGATACTTTTTGGCGGGATTAAAGTAATAGCAGTACTGATTAGTTTTCCAATGAAAGTTATCTTTTACTTTAGTTGTGGACTTTAATAAGTTAAAAGCTTCTATTTTATCTCCTAAATCATTTCGTAGCAAAACTAGCTCTTTGCGTAAAGTGGTTTGCGGAATACGATCAACGATTCCTGAGAAATGAAGAATTTCAACGCCATCAAATACTAACATAATTTTTAAGCACGTGGCGGAAAAAAAAATAGTGCGTCGCCTAATAGCCAAAGGTGTGGTAAAGTACTCCAGGATGCATCCTTTTTCAGCAGCTACTCAGACCATCAATGAACTAAATTAAGAATGTAGTGATCACATCGTTAGGAGACGCTTTAGGGTACACAATTTGAATGCTCAGAGTCCACCTAAAGTTATATTTAATAGGAACCTTTAGTTTGCAAGATATCCTTTGTCGTAGTACTCTGATGAGAAAATTTGACCACTGAGACCTCATTGTTCTACATGGCGGAAACGTTTTGGAAATATGTAAGGCTTTCAGCTTATATAGGATAGATTCACCACTTATTTGCTTACTTAATGTGTAGCTACAGTCTGGGATGAAAATGGGCCTCAAGCCCTCAACCAACAAGCGTCTCCAGCCAGCTCAACCTTTAGTTAGATATCTCCAGTTTCACATGGTAAGTTGACTGAGGTCCCGTTCCACTTCCGTGCGCTAGCTGAGTCGCGGTCTTCCATTACTGCGTTGTACCTCGGGAGAAGATCTGAAAACTTTTTAGACCGGATCATTGATGTTCATCCGCTCTACATGACCCAGCCATCTCAGTCTTTGGATCTTTTGCATAAGTCGATGTAGCTGTACAGCCCTTACAGTTCGTCATTGCATCTTCTCCTCCACTCACCGTCTATGCAGACGGGACCGAAAATCACCCGAATTTTCCTCTCAAAGCAGCCAAGAGTACCCCCATCCATTTTTGACTGGGATAATTTAGTTCTTATAGAGAGGGCTTTCCTAGTCAATTGTCTTCTTAGCACAACAATAACTCTTGCAGCGATTGGCAAGTGTTATTCTTCGTTTGATCTCAGCGCTGGTGTCGTTGTCTGAATTGATAACGTCCTGTACGAGTCGTTGGTGTCGGCTGTCCTTTCTGGTTGATAGCATATATTTGGTCTTGCCCTCGTTAACATTTAAACCCATCTTCGCCTCTTCAATACCAGCGAAAGCGTCACCGACATCACACTGCTTTCTGCCAATTATGTCAATATCATAGGCGAATGCGAATAATTGTAGAGACTTTTGAAAGACTGTGACTCTTGTGTTGGTGCGTGAGTTTTGCACTATTCTTTCAAGAATGATGGTAAGGAAATCGCGTGACAGCACATCCCCTTGTCTAAATACAATACTTTTTTTTACATCAAAGGTACCGGTGAATTCTTTACCGACCTTGATGATGCAGCCTGCATTCCCAATCGCCATCCTGCACAAGCGGTCGAGTTTGGCTCCCTCCTTAGGAACCGGTGTTCATATTTGCTCTTCTGCTCGTAAATCTCATGAGTCTCTCGTCCTTATATGCAGCGTCGCTTTGTATGCACTGCATGCGCTTGCCGGCACTAGTCTTCAAACCAGGGGTTTCGTTGTGGTGCCCGAGTGAAACCCAGCAGATCAGAGGCGGAATCTCTGACGGCTTTTTGGCAATATTGCCACGTTCGGAGGAGTGCCTTGTGTCGATCGCAATGTCGTCATTCTGGTTGACGGTTGATTGATTAGGAGTTCTCCAAGTCCCCTCGTGAATATCGAAATGTGGAATCCGCGTGTTAGCTACTACAATATTTCGCCCCGCGGGCGGCAAAGTCGATTAGTCTGAATCCGTTATAGGAAGTGGTGTCACGCAGGCTGTACCTTCCGAAAGCGCTACCAAAGTTATCCTCTCTTTATAGCTTTGCAATAAATTCGCCGATGACAATGTGAATGTCATAAGCTAGGGCACTTCTCACAGGCCTTGTCCAAGAGCTCATAAAAGTGGGAGCCTGTGCGCAGATAAGGCTAATTTGGCAAATTTAGCTTTAATACGGATTGTTACTAGACGCTTGTTCACATGCCAAAAATTCAAGACTTCTTGCCAATGCCTGTCACTAACAGCGAATCCGTATCTAAACAAGCGCCATCGATAATAATCGCTGTAGTAGATGTCGGAATTTTTCATCCTATTTTTGTCCGGCCCATCCCAGCCCATTTCGTGGATGCCAATAATATCTGCTTTGCAGCAGTCCAGGCCTCCGGTAGTTGTTGGACTGCACGTGGTTTATTAAGGGACCTGAAATTCCACGTGCATATCAGAAGCACTCACTAAGTTTGGCAAGTCGAGTCCAGATGGACATCGACCAGTACCCGGTGGTTACAACTTGGAGGTAAGATAAGCACAATTAACGTGTAGAAACAGTTGCAATACTGCGTATCGCCAGGTTGAGATCTCTCAGCGCTTACCCTATTTCCACAGTACCCAACCAAAATATTGCCAGTTCACCACAAAAACTATAAAATATGTAGTATGTACATTTAATCTGGTATCATAGTTTGGGGCTGCTTTTTTCCTACTATTAGATAATGAACCGCTATTCATAATACGCGGATTCGCTGTAAAACATCATGGTGCTATAGGCCAAAAACGAAATGTTTGCAGTAGGGCAGCGAACCGAAACATACCCTGGCATAAGTCATAGAGTGTCGTACTTAGCCTCCCGGTTTTACTCCTATTGACAATCTACGAGCCGATATAATGAAAAGCGTTGGGAATGAGGAATCATGAAATAACAAGGAGTTGATTTTAAAGTTTGATAAAATAAATTTGTTTATGTTTGGTTAAGTTAAATCAGGAATGAAATATTGCGAGTATATGCAAATCCTTATTGGTAATCAGTAGGATTTCGAAAAAAGGCTGTTTCATTTATGTTTATTTTTGGTTAAGCCTATGATACTTAAAATGTTATTTTTTGCATGCATCTATATAAAATTTAGCCAACAAATATAAGCCTGAGATTAACGAATTCTCTTTCGACTACCCAAAGACTGTTTGTTTAGATTGGACTTAATGGTGCATCGCCATGCTAAAGAAAGTTTGGAATTACTCAATTCCATTCGTAAATGATTTGCTTGGCGTATAGCATCATTGTTGGATTCTCGCGTACCGTACTATAAATAAGTGAAAATAAACAGGTCAGAAATATGAGTATATTATTTTCTAAAATGTTCAATTCATCGTGGTCTTATGAATGAAATTGGGATACGGATTGAGCGGCAGACCATATGATGAATATAGTATCAGAGTTAAATTAAACCACGTTTTAACTTCAACTCTCGTATATATACATATCATCACAAGATCACAGTAATGATGAACGAATGTAGTTTCATCAGGTTGCATTCATTTAGTCATGACGCTGCGCTACTCGGACATCAATTAGGTATACATATGGTCTCATGTGGATTCTTAAGGAGTGGCGGCATAATTTAAGTAAGCAGTATAATTCACAAAAATATTGAAACTTTCGTATCGTGTGAACATTTCTAGTGGATGTTAGGTCTTACTATATTTTAGTTTAGACTTTAACTTCTTTTATCAAGCTTATGATATTGAATGATTCGTGTTTGGTGATAGCGAATTTATCTCCATTGCGGTGTAACTGTTATTTTTATACCACAATCAGAGGCATTAATGTACTTTGTTCGCCTTGCAGGCTTCTCATCAGGCCTTATATCCTAAATATTTTACTTAAGCTGTAGCTTTTAATAACATCGATGCTTAGTTAGCTGCCTCCATTTCCGCACACCGAGACACAGAGGCATAACCATATCCATGTCCCTATACAGCCAGTATAAGTTTTTATTTTACGTTCTCGCAAACACGCTTTCAACTCGAACGTGACAGGAATCTTAGAAAACTTTCATTCGTTCTTGGCCGTAAACCATCACTGGGAAATGGGTGTCTTGTATAACACCTTTTTCGTTCCTTGAACAGCTTTGCCGTTAATTTTCTTTCGTAGCCAAAAGAAACATCGGTTGGCAAAGCTAATCAATGTTTGATCTCCGCGCTTATGTCATTACTGATGTTCATTGTACGCGTAGAGCCTGCATTTTTCAACTACCACAAAATTACGATTACTCATTGTTATGTTCTGTATAGGGCGATAGTATGATTAATATTTTGTTTTGCAATTTTTTAGATGTTTTCTTTCTTTTTGAAAGATTACAATACTGGTATGGAGTTTCAAAAACTCCTCCAAAATCTTAAGCTTGAAGAATAATCAGGATAGGATACTACTTCTCCTATAAACTGGTTTTGTAAAATTACGAGTATATTACATCCCTTCACGAGTATAATGCGCATTTTTTCGATCGTTTATAAGAAGTCTACTTCTCTCAGACTTTATTTTAGTGAACATTAGCTTTCATTAGCATTCCACTGACTGTGTATTTTATTTAAGAAATCCACTGTGTATTCATAATGTCAATCTCTAAAGCGTTCTCTTGTGAACAATTTTTTCTTTTGAAATGTCTTTGGAATAGGTACCCATCACATCAGCACCCATCATGAACCCATCATGCCCTCATTCTTCACCACAGGAGAGATGGATGGATACCTTATATGACGGAATTCCAGTAAGAGCTCAGTTTGAGACGGATTCTCTTTTAAATGAATTTTTTATTTGCGACTGAGATTATCTGATTTTGCTTTAATACGATTTCCTGAGCATTTCTAGTGTATCTGATTTGCTCGTTTTATGGACTTAGACCTGTATGCTGATTTTACCGAGTGTTTCTGTTTTAAACAAATGTCCTTGCAGAAATCCTTTTTTAAATCTTTTGGCTGGATCTGTAAGGATTCTAATCTTCTTAAAATTTTGTAACATATCTTAGGTGATTTTTATATTCCTTACAAAGTCGCTGCACTTCTAAGTTATAGTGGAAATAAACTGACATTGTGTAGCTTTTGTAGCTTGTGACTGCAGTAATCCGCTCATGGTTAGAGAGATGTTTAGCGTTAAATAATGTTAATAATTCTGGCAAACCAAAAGAAATATTCCTATAGTGATGTAAAAAACCCTCTTTATGAATATCATTTACTTACGTTTCAACACACAAAGTCTTCTACATAGAATAGAATACCTTTTGTTGGTTAAGAATCATAAACAGTTCTGAGTATATCGTCCCTAACTTACACTTACTCGGAATGAAGCGGAAAATAATTTAAATTAATGTGTTCAACAAAGGTTTTTTTTGACAACCTGCAGTAAGGTAGCCTGCGTATTATAATGTTTCAGTCATAAAATATATATTTATTTAATTGTGTCATATGGACTACATCCGCTATTTTGCAAAGTCCGCGCATGATCCAGCAAATGGTGTACAAGTAACATACTTGCTGGCAGAATATCTGTTATATATGATAGAAAAAATTTGGAGCCGTTTACTTACCCATAAAAAAGCAAAGCACTTCTAGATTGACTAACAGGGAATTTGGTTATTGCCTGTGAACTTAACACGATCCACATCTCTCACCAAAGAGTCACTATCAACACCGACACAGAAATCCCACGCCACCTCTGCCAAGTTAGTGAAAAGAAACCCGCAACCCGTAACATCCGCTGAACTAGAGAGCCGTTTGGGGAAACTCACTGATGAAATTATTCGGAGTATAAAATCCGAGGTGAGTAATCTGCGAAGTGAACTCATCCAGATAATCGAACAAAACTTCGCAACATATACGAAGCAAGTCAATAGATCGCTACACGAATTGCAGTCAAGAGTTTCAGTTATCGAAACGAACTGTGCTCATATTCAGAGTAGATTTGATGCTGATGAGAGGGGATAATCCCATAAGCTCAAAGGAGAAGTTGCTGAGCTGCAGAGAAGGTGTGATGCATATGAGAGGAAAACACTTGCAGCTGATGCTATTCTTTTTGGCATCCCACAACTACCACAAGAAGATCTTAAGACCATCCTTGGTCGACTCTGCCAAACAATGAAATGTGCGTCCCCTGAATTAGATGCTATTTTTCGTTCTCGTCAGAGGAATAATGCAAGTGATTCTCCCATTGTGCTCAAGTTTCGCTCTCCCAAATAAAAAAACGAGCTGCTCAAATCAATTGGTGGTATAGACTCCAACAAAAACATTTTTATGCACGAGAGCCGTGAACGCAAGCAGGACAGAATATTTTTGGAAGGATTTTTTTATCGAAGCATCTGAGTTTTCTCAATCTTCATCCGCTTTCGATAGAGTTCGCTCTTCAGCGCTATAAAGTAGGACTGTGGTGATCAAGGTCTCTACGTATGTGTATAGGTAGAGTCCCCTTAGTTTTTCGGAATAGGGCCTCACTCACAATTGTTTTCTCAGCCCAAACAGCGATTGGCAAAAGTGACTCTTCATTTTATTTCTGTAGAGGTGTTGTTGATAGAACTTATAGAAGAGCTAAGGTAGACAAAGTCACTTACCACCTCGAAATTATAGATGTCGACTACTCGAAATTTGTCGATGTTATGTGTCCCTTCTTTTTGGCAGCATATACTTCGTTTTACTTTCATTTACCGCTAAACCCATTTTGGCAACTTCCGTTTCAGTACCTATGAACGCAATGGTGGCAGAACTCTGTGTCCTCCCAATTATGTTGATATCATCGGCGTACGCTAGTAGTTGCACAGACTTTTGAAAGATTGTACCTCCAGTGGTCGCTTGGTGAATTTAGCAACAATTATTTCAAGTATGATGGTACAGAAGTCACATGACAGCGCGCCACCTTGTCTTAAGACTTTTTTGGCGGTAAAGGTCTCGGTTAAATCGTTACCGAACTTGACGGAGCAACGAGCGTTCTCAATCGTGAGTCTGCCCAAATGGACGAGTTTGGCAGTAATGGCAAAACTAGACATGATTCCGTATAGCTCGTCTCTGTAAATTGTATCATATGCGGGCTTAAAATCGATGAAAAGGTCGTGGTTATCGATTTAGACTTCCTCAGTGAAGATTTGGTCGATTGCAGATTTTCCGGTTCTGAAACCGTACTGTTAGGGACCAAGCCGGTTTTTGGCGAAGTGCTTTAAACGTTCACATAATATGGAAGATAAGATCTTGTAGCCGATGTTGAGGAGAGTTATACTATACCTCTATTGTTGCCGCTATTGAGCCAGTCTTCCCTTTTGTGGATTGGAAAAACGATACTACTCGTAAGATTCCATTCATCAGGCATACGAGTCCATTCTTCTGACCAGATATGAGAAATGAGTTGGTGTCTGCTCTCAACAAAGTCATTTCTAGCTGATTTGTTGGATTTTAGATCAGATGTTGCTATCATCTTTAAATTTAATGGTCCATTCTAGTTGACGATAGGACGTTGGACTTCTTCGCCGTTATACAGTCTGCCGAAAATTTTTTTACATATTCTCTGCACCGACTTGACACATTTTTTGTACCTGTTGGTAAAACATCTGTACGTTATTCTTGGAGTACAACCTTCCCATACCATATAGCACGCCCTTGTTCCTTCCTCTGGAAAAGACGATGTTCTTCCCACCTCTTTTGATCGTAGAGCTAAATAGCAGCTCTCGTCCTTCGTTATAGCGCCATTTTATAGGCTTCTTGTTTAACTGCATGTACTTACCGGCATCATTAAACCAGGGATTTCTTGGTGGTGGTCGGGTGAAACCCAGCATATCAGTTGGCAGCATAGGAGTTGTTGAGAGATTGCGAGTTTGGTGAAGATACTGGCGGTCTCTTGCGTTTACAGTTTTTCTAAGTTATATCTTTTCATAGTAGTTCTTCTTTTTGGGGGTGTTTGGAAATCCATATTTATACCTCGGCTGCAACAATGCGGTGATCCGAGTCTGTGTTGGCTGCCCGGAACGTTCGAATGTGTTGCCTTGTTCACTAGTATAAATTTCAAAATTCAGACAGTATCCGCAATCCGCAGTTATCATTCAAGCTTTGTAGCCACGTTTCAATGTTGTTTTTTGGCATTTAGTGCTTGAGATATTTTATACCCTTGAATTTAATTACACATACTTTCATCGATAGCCACATTTTCTGACGTTTGGTAGTTACCTATTGTGGATATTTTTTCCAAAAATATTAAGTAAAAATCGAACCTTGTAAGTTTGTAATAATTATCATATGAGCTTTGTTGTTATTCAAATGTAAGTTGCTGAGACATAAAAGAGCTTATGGATAATTCAAATCTAGAGCAGAAGACCAGTATTCCTTGAAACTAGACAATTTTTTCATACCCAATTTCAAAGGAAGAAACACTTCCATTTCCTCGGGCATCGTTTTAAAAGTCTTGCCTTTTTGTGTTGGATGTAATTTGGTATACCTATAGATCCTGTAAACTCATCAGATTGATCCAAATGAAAGTTTTTCTTCCACATTGGCTTATTCACAGCAGCTCGAGAAGGAAGTGATGTCAAACTACAGTATAAGTACTGGTTAAATTTAGAAATCGAAATTCATCATTAAACAATAATTAAATCCATTAACTTATTAACAATCGGTGTTACAAGGACAATATATCTTAACATTTACATATGTATAAAGATTTTACACTTTTTGTAAGACTACCTTTTCATCAAGATGGATTGAGTATTCTCAATCAAAGAATCGACCCTGCTCCCATATATTGGGCACGTTTCAAGTACTTATCCACATCTGGAGCCATCCTCTTCTTTTCCTTCCTACAATATTTCGCTTTTTTTTAACGAAAATTTAAATACAATATTTAAAAGAAAACTCTTCCCCTCATTGGATATAAAGAGAAAAAAAACTGTTTACTGCTTTGATACCCCAATAACATGAAATGTCACTGTCACCTTTGCAAATGTACAAGTCAACCTTTTTATTTTCGATCATTATTTAAATGACACAAGAGTCTGGCTCCAAACTTCACAACCCTTCCATAATCATAAATTTTTATATTTTTGAAAATAATCGTTAAGAGTTAACTGAACTAAGGGTGTCCAAGTTATCTATAAAACCAAAAATTGAATAAGATATTAAATTTGTATTTTTGTGCTCTTATTATTTGATGGAACAGAATAGAAAAGTTGGCTGGTCCTCATACTAATTAATTTTTAAGGGTCTATTTGAAAAGTTTACAAAGTAACAGTGAAGGAGTTGACGCAAAATTTTATGTGTTTCTTCTTGCATCATTACCGTTATGATCGCATATTAAATTTAAATCATTTTGTGGGAGAGTTGACAAAACTTTTGGGTCAATATTATACTTTTACTTACACAACAAAAAGGATTCCTTTAAGTATCATAGTTAACCATTTTTGTTTATAAAAAAAATTCATCTGACACAAGGGTTTTGCTTTTGTTGTTCCACATACCACTGTGGTTTTACTTACTCAATAAAATTTCTTGGTACTCAAGATGGAATGTTGAAAGAAGAATGAAAGCCTTATAGAATATCAAAGGATTACGTTGTATTGAAATTCTTAATTGAAAGTCCCATTGGCATAAGATGGAAAAGATATTGACAAAAATCTGTTGCAAAAACTGTCCTATGTCTATGCAAGAGTAGACAATGATTGTAAAATATAGAAAATGACTGAAAAGAGAAATAAGATTTTTCAAAGTTTGGCTCACCAACTAGTTTGTCTTATATCACCAAGAAATGATTGTTCTTTGGTAGGCAGCTATTAATTGGCATATACGACATGCGTCGTAGAAGGATATTTGAAATGAAAAGTTTCAGTTCCGGCAATTAAAAATGGTTGAAATACTGCCTGTCAGAGAACAATTATTTTATACCACAATTATATTTGTACGAATACACAGTTGTCCTGTCCAATTTATCCTGTTCAGTTCTATATCCAAAAAGTAAATTGATAACTCTACAACAGCCAGGCTGCCCTCGAGACACTCGACTCATTCTTGTCTCAGGTAGAAAATGTGAAAACAAACTCGTTTGGGTACCTCGTCTCTTGAAACCTACTCAACTCGGAGTACCAAGACATAATTTTGTAAATGGCATAATTTTACGGACCAACAATTAAGATATGAGTGACATAATGCACAATTCTGAAGTGCAATTGATACACAGACTACTTCTTATTTCCATGTACTCGTAGATATAGATTAGTTAATATTCACTCCTGATCCAGAGGTCAGCGGGTTCTACATAAACCGTCTGCCAATAGGGGTTTGAAATGGCACACCAAGTGTTCTGCTAAATCTATAATTTATTGCATTATTCGCATTGCTACGAGACGGTATTTGATACAAAAGTTAGCTATCGGAAAACCTAAGTTGACTTATAAAACAAATTCATAAAAAGCGATCGGTTTGTATCCAGCCAATAGATGGAGAGCTTTCTTTTGCCATTGTAAGGAGTTAAAAACGACCACGTACTACCATAACAATTATCAATTATTTAAGCTAAAACCTATACCGCAATTCATATAAATAACGATGGAGAAACATAGCAACGAGACGAAAGATTTACAAATAGACTGAGCTTGAGAAAGCAGTGACAAAGCTCAAAAAGTAGCAGAGATTTTTAAAGGAATGTCTCGAAATATATAAGTTAACGTCGGAATCATCACACAAGATAGAGTTCAAAGTTTGTTTGTTTTTCACAAACCCAGTTTATATGACAGCTTAATGCGCATTTAGACAATGCCGACAAAACCGAATCAAAAATGAGCGAGAGAAAATTGAGAGAGTTTAACAAACAGCTAATTGAACTGACAGTTTGGTAAATTCGAAGTGCGTGCAAATTAATTCGGATGATGAGACCGCGAGAGAGTAAAGCGATTTGAAAGTGTTTATATGATATTTCAATGCGGTATCAAATTTTCAATACGGTTAATAAACAGAAATTAATTAATGCGGATTGAACATTTCAATGCAGTTTGAAGTGGTGTTTATATGAGCGTGTTGAAGCAATGCGCATTGAATCAATGCTGTTTAAGCTGTCATATAACCTAGGTAACAGTTGGACAAGTAGTAGCTACTCGTATCATAAGTGTGGATGTGACAGCCCTTCGAGTAATATTCAATAACTTAGTAAGGACGCGTAATATTACTCTTTTCCGGCTCATTTGCATAAAGATGAAATATCGGCATTGCGCAATACTAAATAAAGTTTGAAAATGCTACTTAAACATTAATAGGTTACTACAGTCGTTTTATCAGTCCCAATGAGTCTTTGGTTGGGAACGGACAATATTTAAAGTGCGGTAATTCGTTGATTCGTCCGTGTCGTGCGTTTTGTATTCTCCTAAATATTCGACGAATAAGTGATTGGCCGAGCACACAACTTATTTTGTTGTGGATTCAAAAGTTTAGACAGAAAGGGACAAAGGTTAACCAAAATTTTCCAGGCAATCGCCATCAGCAGTGATGCCAGACGCCAATTCACGTAAATCGATAAGGAAAATTTCGGCCTATACTGGAGTAATAAAATTAATAAAATTAAACGTTATTTTGAAAAAGAAACTAAAGTTTCACCCATACAGCATGGAAATCACGCAGTTTCTCAATAAAAATGACGTTTTTGAACAGGACGAACGCTGGTAAAGATATTGTTTACTGATAAAGGACATCTTCATATTAATGACTATGTTAATAAATAGAACATGATATACTAGTGCCCCGACAACTCTAGGGAACATTATCAAAAATGTTTGTGTTGTCCAAAAACGACAGTGTACTGTGCAATTTCTGTCTGAGGGATTATTGGCCCTTATTTTTTCAACCAACGAGAGACAGTCACTGTTGATGTGTATTGCCGAATGATCGGCGGGTCAGAGCTTCAACAACAGAATACAATTTTAAAAATACAGGCCACTCCATACACAACTAGAGTTTTAATATAGAAGCTAAGGGTAATTTTTCGCAATAAATTAATCAGCAAGTAGGAAGATATACCCCTATATATATACATCGTGCGACTTTGTTTCTTATGGGTGCAATTTAAGTCGAAGGTTTACAGCAACAATCACTGAACAATTCAGGCGTTACAAGAAAATATCAGGCATGAAGTAACCGCCATTAGACCCACGCCTTGCTGTAGCGTGTTCACAAATTTAAAAGTGCGGTTGCAAGACTATATTGGGAGGATATTGTTTTTAAACATAATATTCGCATTATCAAACTCCATTTTATAGAAACCAAATATAACGCTGTAGTGTTTTATTTTATTTAATATTAAACGTGAAAATTTTTCGCTGGACTCCCTTTACATATCTAACTGCCTAATTTTTGAAAAAATAAAAAAAAAACATATTATATTATTTTTGAAAAAAAAGCCTAATTTCGAGAGCGTTTCAATATATTTTCATCACCCTCTTACTCAGAGGGTAGTGCGGATTGGCCACCCTAGTCATGCAATTTCTAACCTATCACCCATAAAAGTTTGATCGACTAGATGTAAGATGAACGTAAGATCGAAATCGTAGTTAGTAATTCACTGATGGTTCTAAATTATTTGCTATTCCCTGAATAACTCAGATAATTCGGGCCCTTTTTTCAGGTGTTCGTTAAATTTGTGCTTTGTTAATAGATTTTTACTGGTACTGAAGAAATTTAGAAAAAGTGCTCTATTTGTAAGAAATAATTAATTGTAATTTTTGTAATGTTTATTTTTTTGTTTAAATCGAATGGCCGCTATGAAGTCGCATATGACAAAAATTTAAATCGATAGCATTATTCATTCGCGAGTTACCGTGGACCAAAAAGCTTACACATATGGACATGCATACTCTCTCTCTCTCATACAAAAACACAGTATTTTCTTAAAAAGTGTCTAAAAATATTATAGTCACCTAAAAACATAAAGATATCACCAAATCTTATTCTTGGATTTTCCGGGTGAATACTGAACTCACTGATGAGGTAATTTAAAATGCCTGCAGCCAAACTCACATGCTGTACAGGCCAATATGTACCATAACATGTATTTGATTTATGTTTTAGGAATATAGAAATTTTATTAAAAATAAAACACAGAAAAGTGAATGAAATTGCCGATATTTTGGTTACATTACCCGTAGCTCATGACATTTAGTGCTTCAAAATAATACCGGGCATATGCCCACCGCTGCTGCGTCTTATGACGCTCCGAATGTTGGAATGTTGGTCGTTAACTATAGCTGGCTTATCAGCTTTCATGAGTGACTTGACATGTCCTCACAAAAAGTTGTTCAAAGAAGTATATTTGACGGGTCCATTTCTAGAGATAATTCCCTCACCCAATTTTTTGTGCCAACAAAGTTATGGTTTGACCCAGCGCTAGCCAGCTGAAACTAATTGCTTCTGAAACGATTGCTCATTGTCACAGGGAATCAAAAAATCGCCAATCATTTGCTTATAGTGCTCGCCATTGATGGTAATGTTAGTCATCAGATCTGAAAAAAATGTGCCAATTATGCCTCCGGCATACAAGCCGCACCAAACAATGGGATATAATGGGTTCGCGAGAGTCTTGTGAGGATTGTGCTAACTCCAAAAATGGCAATTTTGCTTGTTATCATTTATCCGTTTAGGCTGAAATGAGCCTCATCACTGAAAAATCGGTTCTACTCCCAGTGGCTTTTCAGCCCGTTCACCGAATGTACGACGCAAACGATGGTCCATTGGCTTCAATTGCCGAACCAGTTGGATTTTAAAGGGGTGTAGGCCAAGATCTTTCCTCAAAATCTTGCACTACGCGGGCAGAGGCCGTGTTGCTGAGAACGCCGTCGAATCGATAATTTTGTGTCCTCGGTCACACTCATCTCTACGGAGGCAATGGCTACTTCGGTACGCACGAGCTCGCGTTGGTTGAAAATTAAATCGATCCATAATATTATGTATAAGCTGCTCAGATGGACGATTATGAGCATCGTAAATTGGGTGTCGTACTCTGTAGGTTTAACACATAGAACGCGAATTTTAGAAAAAAATTTTAAAATTTCTAAACGTTGTTCGGGTATAAGTCTTTGCATTGTAATTTGCCAAAGACACGTTCCCAGTCCATCAGCTGGTTTGACAGATAACGCTATTGGAAGTTCTATGCCTCTAAAAAAAAACACCGGTTATTTATACGTACTACTTATTTCAATGCGTAATGAAAGGAGAAGAGAGGGGTACTAAACAAGAAAAATATTTTCTCTCGTAGATTGAATTCATAGAACGCGAATTAGGTCGGCAGCATCATTAGATCATATTTCTTCTAGGATGCTTGAAGCAATGTTCCAACAGTAACCGGTAATTGTTGTCGTGTCATGTTTTATTGTGCCCGTATTCGATACATTGAGCCTACAGCATATGATGGTGGCACATTCCACATACTTCCTGATATGATGCAAATTTTGATAGAAAATTTTATCGGCCAAATTATGTCTAATCTGATTTGATCAGCCTGATTTCATTCTGTTGGCGTACTTGAAAGGGTCGTCGCAAACCTACCGCACTTTTGATGCTTATCGGCAATATTCGAAAGGAAATTGCTAAAATACCACCATATACTTGTCGGAACGTTGAGGAAAGTATTTGGCCGACATCACATTTCATATATATTGCTAAAAAATGAGAAATTAACTCGTAAAAATTTTAAATTATTAAATTGTTTTTCGTTAGAAAATTTGTGAAAAAAAGTCAACCTAGAACATAAAACTCCGCCTATACTTATAAGATAATTGTCAAATACACGATGGCAGTAAGAACATTATTTTTTAATCACTTGCCGTTGAGTATTTTCTTAAATTTTGGAATAACATTTTGTCCTTTCAGGTCATGCTGAGTGATCATACGCCTAAACAACACGCTGGATAATTCCATGACATTTATTTTTGTTCCATGAATGTTTTTTTGTCTTTAAAAGAAAAATGTATAATATAAAGGTCTCTATGAATATAAGTGTATTTCAAATAAGGTCTTTAGTGCGTCCTAGGGAATAAATTTCCCATTGCCGTTGGGTGATACTTAAAAATAAAGTATCAGTCCCAATTTTCTTTCTATACTACAGAATAGTTTGACGTGTCATTTGACAAAGTTTTCTAATATTTCGTTTGCATTGAACTTATGCTTGAGGGATTCATTCATTTTCACAAATTTTGTTGTATCTTATTTTTATTTAGTCACAAAACAGCACCAATAGAATGTTTCCTTCTTTTTATTTCAAAGACTTCTCTTGCACTTTCAGATGGTGTCGTTTTGTGATTAATAAACCTTTCATCTGGGATGTTTGCATTTTAATTAAAAAATGAATAAAATGCTTTTTTATTTTTAAAATATTTATTCCTATCTGCCAAACCTTTGAGAGTGGTTATGAAAATAGGCAACAAATTCCACAAAGGTGTCATTTGACGCTGTAATTATTTTGTGGGTTTCTTTTAATTAATCCAAAATTCTGATAGCACTTTGAAGTCAGATAGTAATTAAGCAGTTTTAATCAAGTACATAATAATGGTCTCCTTTTTATTGAACAGAAAAAAGCCAGCAATGTTTTTTTGTAGTTACTCTCTACAATGTGTAAGCATTGTGTTAGCCTTGTGAGCATTTTCACAAGGGGAAAAATAAAACTATCAACTAAATAAAAAACGATTTAGAACAACGATTCAACTTTTTATTACAACTTTTATTTGACCTTTCCAAAAAAACAAACCCACGTCCGCTCTTCTTGAATGTTAAACGATAATATCCCTATTACAAAAAATTCTTTCCTTTCGTACCATCATGAATTCGCTGCAATATCTTCGAAAAAAAACAATGAGGCAAGCTACATTATTCGAAGATGTAATTAAAAAATAGCGACAAATGTATTAACACATGGAAATTACAAATGCTTACTTTTTATTTTACATACTCGTATAATGTATGGACTGAGCACAATGGCTTACTAAAGCAATTGGCTATATGAAATTTTTTTTAAGAATACATTAGTCAGTATAGTCATTAGTATCCAAGTACAATGTTGAGTAGTATACAGTAAAGAAAAAAAAGCATTTTTAATTACTGACCCCGACAGGTATTAATTGAAATAGTTCCTGTACTTTTGCTTTTGCGAGTTTTGTAAACTATTTTTAGTACAGTAATGCTCATACACACAAAATAAACACATTGAAATCCCTGACCCACACATTTCGCATGAATGCATATATACATATATAATAAAATATGTTCGCTCCAGTTGCCTGTGGCCAAGTAGCGTGCTGTTAATTGGCTAATATTTATTTTTGGTAGTAATCCAGAAAATACCATTATACACCTTTGATTTGAGCTGCCACCTACCTCAGTACTTCTATTTAAACAATTTATCTGGTTTCCCATTGCTCTGTGAGGGAGTACGCTCTTCTTAAAACTTTTAACCATACTTTGAGTTGGAAAGAAAGTTATTTCGGTTCTTATAAGTGCATTGTGACGCTTGTTGATTCTCGCTTTTGTCAATGTTTCTTCAATTTTCTTCTTTTGACATTTATGGTGTCGACTGCTTAACAAAACGCATGCACTAGAATTGGTTTAATAAATTTCTTTCTGAATATATTAATTAATATTTTTGACTCAAATAGTACCAACGTTGTGGTAGGACAACTGAAGTTGATGACGACCAAATAAAAGTCAGAATTAAATCAGATCGTCGTATTACTGTGCCAGATATCTTGGACTCGCAAGAAATCTCAATATTTGGGTTCCACGTGAAATCAGCGAATCAGTGATAACGAAAAATGGATCGTATCAATCGAAAACGATCATGGTATAAGCACAGATCACATCGAAACCTGAACTGTATCGAAAGAAGGCTATCTCATCAATTTGGTGAAATTGTAAAGAAGTTGTTGATTTTGTCATATTCAAAAGAACCAAACGGTCAGCTCAAATATTGACTCTCAACAACTAAAGATACTTCAGGAAGCAATACAAAAAAAAACTGTCAGAATTGGGAAAACGTTAGATCGCAAATCGCATGACCACGCAAAGACACACACATCTTTGATAACTCGTGAAAATTTAATGAGCCTTGGTTGGGAAGTAATGCCACATCCCCAATACAGCCCCAACCTCTCATTATCAGTCTTTAATTGAAAGTTCGGTCTCTTAGTTATCAGTCCTCTTAATAGAGCTCTTCACAAAGATGAAATCCATATATTCCACATTGGACATTCGTTTAAAAGAACTCCAAAATTCGCTCGTTTTATTTTATACGTACGAGGGGCGTTCAACATATTCTCGGTATCGGGGTGAAGCTGTGGTTATATATGTAAATTGACTTATTTGTCAAGTAATACTATTATTTTAGTGCATTCATGTAAGATTTCATATAAATGTGATTATTAATTCGCGTTTTATCTCTAGTTAAACAGAATCATAATGGTAACTGAGAGGATGATGGTGAAAATTGAGCATCGCGCTGTAATTACGAGTAAATTTCTCACTAAGCGAGGAAAAAGTCAAAAAACTATTCATGAAGAGATGGTGGCTGTTGACCAGGGTTCCGCACCTGACCTCATCGAACAACCTGATCTCCGGGGCTTACTACCCCAATTACGAGTATATCTATTTAAAAAACCTTCACTAGGGTTTTCAAATTGTTTTGGTTAGGAAAGCCCTAACAGCGACTATTGGTTCAATCTTTTCTTCCTGGAATCCTAATTTGGGTATTATTTATATAGATTATAATAATTTCAAAGTAGAAAGGGTGGATGTTGGTTTGATTCTTTTTTGACGATTAGCGCGTATGCGCCCTTTCGATGCTACAAATCTACGTGACCTGACTGTTAATGGTCTTTGAAGAAGTGGCTGGAGTAATATGTTGCACAATTATATGAAGCCCGCATAAAAGAGATGGTACAGCAAGAAGCACAGTACAATCAGAGAATCACAATAACAATTTCTTGTTTTACTTAAGGATATCTTAACCTATCTCATCAATCCAATTATTTCTGTTGCTAAAGAATTCCATGTGCATATACTCGTACATACCTCCCGTCCTACAGCGGTGTTCTTAGTTCCTCTCAATCGGGGTAGGGTAGTCCATTCACTTGAATCTCTTAGACCATCTATTACAGGAAGAATTCGTGCGCGGTTGACGTGAAGCTGTGGTAAGCTTGTCGGCTACAAGGAGGCGTTCGCGCTACAATCTTTGGAGATAATACCGACAATGATCAGTGATTAGTGATTATTTATGGAGGAAATCGAACCGACCGATACATAGTTCCAACAAGAAGGGTGGCCGTGGCTCAAGTGGTAGTGGACTGGCTCCCAAATCGGAAGGTTCGGTGGTCAAATCCCAGCCTCGCCCGATAGATATATTCACTTTTTCAGTTAACGAAAATCAAGTATGATGAGTAGTTGACTAGAAATCAACAACAAGCCAACCTCCACTAAGAATAAGAATGCCACCTATGGTGCGAAATAACCACTGAGCCCAAACATCTTTCTTTCTCTCTCTATCCCATTTTCCAAAAAACTTAACACGTGCTCAGGCCCACTTGAGTGTTAAGTTAAAAAAAAATAAAAAAAAATTCGACTACACATTCTATTGCAAAATGGACCAACAAATGAATGAATATTCGTCGCGTCAAAGGTGATATGGAGCCTCAAGTGCTCAAAATAAAATTTAACGTATAGGTGTGCTTTATTGGTTGTTGCTTGTTGTGCTCTTGCTATTTCTTCGACTCCAATTGAAATCGTTTCCAGTGAGTCTGTTTTAGGGCGTGATAGAGAGTCTTCGACGACAAAAAAAGAACCGTTGACGAAGCTGATATCGCTTGTGAATTGCGATATCAGATCGAGTTGCCGTTCTTGCATCGGGCTGCGTTTGGCCTTTGTCATGAGTGCCATAGTGAGTGGCTTATGATCTGTGTAGATACAAATGTCCTGGCTTTCCACAAAGTTTTGGAAGTGTCTTCTACCAAGGTAAATTGTTAATAATTTCTATCGAATGCCGAGTATCGGCCTTGAGTAGGTGAAAATTGTTTACTGAAAACAGCCTCGTCTATAAGTTGTCGCTTGGGCTAACTCATTTTTAGCTTTTATGAACGCTTGTTTACACTCAGTTGGCCATATAAAATCTTTCGATTTTTGGCTGTGGTCACAAATGGATAAATTTATGGTCATAAATGGATGCAATAATGAGCGTTAAATGAGATATAAAGCGGTAATAATAATTCACCATACCAACAAATAGTTGCGCACTTTTTATGGGTTTGGATTCGGTAAAATCGGAAATTGACTTAACTATTTAGAGAAGGTACCATCTTTTGAAACGCCAAATCCTAGAAATTGTATGTTAGCTATACCAAAGATGCACTTTGATGCCTTGATGCGCAGACCATATTTCCTAAGACGTTGAAGCAAGATTCGTAAGTATTCGTCATTTTCCCTATCAAATTTACCGGCTACGAGCATGTTATCCATATGTATATACAAATATGAGTGGTAGTTTTACTACTTGGCTCATTAAACGTTGAAATATTTGATCTGCATTTCGTAGACCGAATGGCAGGCAGAGGCATTTAAATAACCCAAAGGGGTAATTACTACAGTCTTGTCTTCTTTTGCCAGATTGTACCAGATCGATTTAAAAAAAATCTTGCAATCGCGTAGATCTACTTTCATATCATGAATATGTAGAGTAGGTTCATATCGCGTATTGTGATTGCATTTAATCTTCTATAATTTCCAGATGGTCTCCAATCGTTTGTTTCATATTTTACGGCCATGTGAAGAAGCGATGCACATGGTTATGAGGATGGTCGGCATATCCCAACATGTTGCCAAATCTTTCTTTAGCTAGTTTGAGTTAAGACGACCGACGAATATGGCAATATGGAAGTGATCCGTTTGTTAATATATGGCGAACCACTGTGTGTTTCACAGGAATATTGAAATTTGAAAGCTCCATTACGGAAGAAAATCTTTTAAAATTTTATTATATTTTTTTTCTGCTTCAAAAAGTCGAGGACTTGTGAAATGTTGTCTACTGAGTGTGGTGTGCCCCTAATACTAGTGTTAGTGAGTGGCTCGATCAGTCTGCAACTTTTATCGTCAATAACTAATCCAGTTTGTTTTAAAGAATTTGCTTTTTAAAACAAACAGACTTAGTTATTGACGATAAATTGTCAACATGTTTTTCTTTTGTTTTCGTGTAAGATTTCGTGGAGAGGTATGGATGCAAAAGATTAAGTTCACAGCTTTTAAATTACGGCAATAAAAGATGATTGAAATGAAATTTGCTCTTTCTCTTTATCAAATGGAGTTCAGGCAACGGTTTGGAATATTCGTTTTTATTCGATACACTGAACCCTTTTCATCTTATGTATCTTAAACGCCATCTATGTTTTCTAACGCTATTCAACCTCTCACTTTATGTAAAGCATACGAGTACATGCTTGTGCAAAAAGCCATATAAGGCATATGCCTGAAGTCGTAAATATTATGTCATGAATCATTTAAGATTTAAACCCAATTCCAGTTATGTTTAAAAGAAAATTCAATAGCTCTTAAACCTTTATGATGACGTCGTTAGAATATATAATGCGTTCCACAAAGAAAGTGTTATTTTTGAGTTAAAGTCAGTAAAAGGCCATTTAACCAATATGGGTTGCTTTTGTGATTTCGATAGCAAATCAGAAATAAGCATCCCTAATTATTCGTGATGTGTCATAATGATGAAATTGCTTCGCCATATTTACATAGCAGTAAAGGCTTCAATTCCAAACGCCAGTTGAGAAACGGAAATTATCTGATCCCATTGTGAACTCTGTCAAATTGACTGAAAATTTAGAATTCTGTTCTAACGAGAAAATAGCAGAATTAAGGTGTGGTCATTTGAAAAGAGAGTCTCAACTCTTTCAGTACCTATGAAGCAGAGAAGCTCACCACCAACAGAAGAATATATGAAACAATTAGATCCTTATAAGGAAAGCTGATATCAAACATATGTTAAACAAATATTGAAACTTTCAAAAATGCTCTGTCATCACAGTAATCCCAGTCGCAATCAATCCTATTTTTCTCGCAGGTGTCAGGGTAATGTTAGGTTAGATTGATATACCTGTGGGTAGAAACAGCGATATCTACACTTAGACCAATATGAAATCATTTCGTCTTTCTATTGGGTGAACCAGTTGGGCCTTCTAGAGCAGCACGAGGGACTTCTATGTCTGAGTTATTCACAACATTAAGAACGTTATGGCAGATCGTGGTCATCATCTACACGACACTCCTAGGCAAGCTTATATTCTCAAAATTTCATTCCGTCGGAAAATCAGCTCTCATATACTATACGTTTACTCTGCTCATTTCCTTGGTCATTTTTGTCGCTGTAGTTCTTCTGAAATGTCTTATTAGTAGTATGCGATCCTGCCGATATATTGTATATTCAGGATAATAGTACTGTTGACCAACAGATTTAGGGTTGATAAGCCAAACTCAAATGAAAAAGGATTATTAATTTCACGTTTAAGGAACGCAAAGTTAAATTAAATCAAAAGTATTAAACAGTTTGATGATATTTTTACTCTGAACAGAAGCACAATTTTGATATAGTAAAATATTGAAACTAAAAGGCCAGGGAACAAGTTGGTTATACTTTCATCACAACGCAGAAAACACACTCAAATAGTGGCGCCTTCATCGCTTTTATACATCAAACTATCATCTGCGTTATTGGTAATAATCTTTTGACGTTCACAGTAGAATCCTCAGCAGTCAAATCCTGCATTTATTTTCGTAGCCGCTAAAAGACTTTCGAAAAATATTATCGAAATTCCTACGCAACGTGAATTTCATAGTGAAGTCGGTCGTCAGCATGTTTTCAGTGTGCAGGCAATTCGTCGCACCGTGGAAAAGTTTAATCGTGAGTACACTTTTGTGGATATTAAGCCACCAACCAGAGAGAGATTGGTGCGAAATGAACAAAACATAGCCATAGCCGTAGCGGCCACTATCGAAAAAGAACCAGAAATGTCGATTCGGCGCGGATCAGCTGAATTGCGCATCGCCAAAGAGTCAACCCGGTTTATTTTGTGGTTGGATTTGGGCCTACATCCGTATAAGATTGTGCTGATGTAAAAATTGAAGCCGGGCGGCCATAGACAACACCATGAATTCGCTAATTGGGCGCTAGCAATGTTGGCCGGAGATCCGGATTTTGGCCCAAAAATCATCTTTTCGGACGAGATTTTATTAGAGCGAACTCAATCCACAAATGTTCGGCCAAGCATCATTGCGTCGACAAAGATTGACTGTTTGGTGCGGTTTGTGGCATGGCGGCAACATTGGAGCTTATTTCTTTCGGCCGATAATAAAAATTGATTTGCTACACGATTGCTTTAAAAGTAAACTATCGGCCGGTTACATAATCACTGGCGGATAACGGGGCCTGGTGACAGGCGCGATCGTATTAATTTATTAATTAAAAAAAAAACAATGGGTAGATGGAATAATCATGTGGGTATTTAGTACATGAAGAGAATGGATCTAAGGTGAGTTGACATTACTATTAACATCACCCCACGGTTGATTTGATACTTTCGCTACATTCCTGTTGAGAACATTGATGTTTATAATCATTTTTTTAATCATGATGAATTTAATCTGATTAAAGGTAATCAGATTAATTAATTGATTAAAAAATTAGTCGATTAGTGTCAACACTGAAGCGGACATATTGACTTAATATCAGACTACGCGTATAAGTAGGTACTAATTCTTCAAATTGAATGACAAAACCAGAATTTTACTGCTTTGAATGATCATTTTAACAACCGTTACCTACCTACAGTGTTACTTAATACAATGAGAAATAACCTAATTAGAAACAAATAAATAATAAATAGGAATAATATTAAACGCATAAAGTTCCTCGTTATTATCCATCCATTTTTGTTATTGTAGTATAGTTATTTTCTTTTATTATTAGTGAAATCGTTTACCTACTGTGCTAATGTATTATTCAGTACATCGGTGTGAGCTTGTATCTCATAATGTCGCAACGTCGAAAACTACGTCGACAAAAAGCCCGACAATAATTGCGACAAAAACGATGGCAAAAAGTTAGAAATCAAATTCGACTAAATTATAACAGCCAATCATCTACAAAAATGAAACGACTACTGTGGGGTGCAAATCTGTCTCGTAAAACTAAAAAAGCCCGACAAGAAACTATACGTCGCGACATTGACAATGGAAATATAATTTCCATTAAGCTTGCTCGTACATTGAACCACACGGGACAACCAAATACCAGCATGAGCCTGATAAGGGCCATGTAGCAGATTACCTTTACCCTCGCATCGAGTTGGCTGCTATAAAACAGTCTCTTTGTAAGAGCAAAAGCACCTTTAGCTCTGGACAGAGCAGCATCTACATTTTTGCCAAAATACAGAAACTGATCTAGCCAGATTCCAAGGTATCTGACTACATTTCGACAGGCAAGAGGTTGTCCGTGTTGTCCAATGATAGAGAACTTTCGCCAATTTTTTCTGGTATCCCTAGAGGCTCCAGACAACGGCGTCCTAAAGAGAATGGTTTCCGACTTCTGAAAGTTGATTTTCAACTTCCAGTCATCGCAAAATCGTCTTATCTTATCGAAGTCACGCTGCAAGAGAGTATTAATGACCTCGATTTTTGGACGCTACCAAATCGTCTGCGTACGCAATAGTATGGGGAAGTGAGCCTATCAAGTCGCTTGCAAAAATGTTGAATAGGATCGGCGAATTGACCGCGCGTTGCTGAAGACCATTTTTAATTTGAAATATTCCAACAGAAGTCACATCACCATTCTTCACGATGAACTGTCTGTTAGTTAGCATATTATAAAGAATGTACAAGAGTGGTTTACTGATCCCCAGCCTAGTCAGCTTATAGAAAAGACCCTCTAACCATACGGTCGAAGGCCTTCTCCATGTCAACAAGGCAGGCCTTTATTCCATTGGATATCGGGCACCAGTTTAGACGCATGTGAGATATCATGTCCCGCCTTAAAACCGAATTGATTATCCGGAACTATATGTTTGTCCTCAACCCACCTAGTCAGAGCTCTATTGATTACCTTTTCAAAAACTTTACTGATATTCGGAAGGAGACTTATCGACCGGAGATTCGCCGGATTGGATATATCCTTTCCCTTTTTGGGGATAGGTTGAACCACCGCCGTTTTCCAATCCGCTGGATAATATGCATTATTCATTGCATTATTAAATAGGGTGGTGTAAATGTCCACCGCTTCTAGAGGAAGATGTCGAAGCACGATGTTCGGAATACCATCGGTCCCCACTGATTTCTTAGCCCTGATTGTGTCAAGGATCTCACGGAGTTCTTCCCTCGAACTGAATTTGGGTAGGTCACCCTCTCTGGTAATGACATTATTTGCCATATTTTCGTCGCTAAACTGGGTGAAACCAGAGTCTTCGGATCGCCAATTCTCCATTTCATTTCGAATGTAGCAGCCGTGCCCCAAGACGCGTTTGTCCAGGTCATAATTAGGGCCAATGATATCAATGGTCTTGTATACTTCCTGGAAAGTCGCCCCTATGGCCTCAACCTTCTCCTGTGGATCCTCGATCACAAAAAAGTCGTCATCATCAGCGGCCTCATTTGGATCAATACCTGCTATTGTCAGTAACCGTTCGTTGTCTGTTGTCCAGGCTTTTTTAAGACACTGAAGGCCGTTTTGATTTTTTCTCCGAAATAGTTTATTTATTTTGCGGAAACATATTCGGGTTGCTGGTGTTTACAGCCCGAACCTTGTTGTTCCAATATGAACTTACAGCAATTCTGTAATTCTCTTTTATTAGCGTTTGAATATTTTTAATCGACGACTTCAGTGTCCTAATCTCCGGGTCTTGTCGGTCAGTTGACTGTCTGTACAAGTTTTTGAGTCTTGTCAGAAGTCCACTTTTCTGTCGGTGCAGTGCGTCAATAGTAGGATTGCGGAACAGGTCTTCGTTAGTTGTACGTCGATACCGCGGTATTGTAGTGTTCATAGTTTGTTTAAGTGTCTCGTCCATTTGTTTTAGGTAATTGTCGATCTCCTCGTTTAACAAATTCCTATTGGACGGTGGGTGGAGCGTGTTCGAGGAGAGCGGTCTTGTCAAGCTTGCGGAGAAGCGTTTCTATCGAGTATTACTGTAGTTGTAAGAATATCTTTGGACAAACTCCTCCAATTCCGCAATTTCGTTGGGAACTGTAATTTCGATGCTAAAAACGCAATGGTCACTGTCATACACGAATGTGCGCAGACAGTTTAGCGTTTGTAAATTCGTACCTGTCAGTCGTATACGTTCGTCGTATAGAAGTAGATCCAAGTAAGAGCCGCCTCTTGGAAACGACGGGTTATCCGTCGCTTTAAGACCGAGTCTGTACATGACATCGTGCTGACCCCACCAATCGAGTTATAGGTTCCCTCTAGTATTTGGCAAATTATTTCCCCAATCTCTGTGTCTAGCGTTGAAATCCCCGCCGATTATAAAATAATTCTCCCCCGATATCAGCCTCAGAAGTCGAAAAAGCGTGTCAAGCTCTGTAATATATAGGGTGAATTGTGAAGCCTCAGGTGCATAAACAGAGGCCAAGTACAGCCGCTTTCCGCTGCGGAGCGAGTTCATTTAGTCATGAGAAATATAAGAGGTACATGATCGTATTGGCACAAAGCGTACACTCATTTGTTAGCTATGGTAAAATATATAGGACCTCCTCACTGGTATATTACTTTGTCGCGCAACGATCTGAACCGGCCTGATATGTTGCGTGCCTTATTGGTAGCGGAAGGACGCCCGAGTTTGATGTTGATAATTTAACTTATCCAGATAAAATGCGCCTTATAGAATCATATCCGGTGACTTTGTCACTGCAATTTATGTTTGATGATGATTTGTAATTTAGTTAAATGTTTGCAAACGCACAAGCACACATATACGTGTTTTAAAAATTGAAATCAATGTCGGTTTTCATTTCCGCGAACGGCTTCAGATGCAACAAAAATTTTAGATGATGATGAAGCTATACGTAATGGTGACAGATCTTGCATTTTGAAAAGAGATGTTCAAGAATCGATGATAAACAATTATAATCTTAGATTATTGAAAGTTTGGCGCGCAAACATAGACATTCAACCATGTGGTTCTGCTTTCGGTGTAGCATATTACATTTCGAAATATATATCGAAGTCTGAACCAGCAGAAGTATTAAGGTCTATAAGTGAATCCATTAGAAAAGTTCAAGAACGCGGCGAAAATTTTGCAAATCAAACGCCATTTTAACCCAACGCGAAGTATCAGCAACATAATATGCATATCGTCTGTATCACTTGAAATTACGCGATAGTTCAAGAAAGTGCGTTTTTGTTAATACTTGTACTCCTTCTCAAAGATATAGTACGTTACGCGTGGATTTTTCAGAAAGTGCGGAACTATTCAACAATGTGCTTGATAGGTATGTTTGCCGACCGCATGATTTGGAATTTATGAGCTTAGGCGAATTCGTAGTTCAGTTTGAAACAATAACACGCGTTGATATGTCTGAAGATAGTCAGGATGCTGATGCTTACGCTATTAATGATAAGAATGCCGTAACTCGACAGACGATTATCACATTACTAGATAATGCAGGGCGAATGAAAAATAGAACTCATCCCTCAATTTTACGGACCAGATATTACACGGCTTCTTCCGATCCAGAGGCTTATTATTATTCTCTGTTAGTAACACATGTTCCTTTTAGAGCAGAAGAAGAATTATTGGAAGGGTGTGAAACTGCCAAAGAGGATTTTTGAATAAAAGGCATTTACTTCGGCCATTACAACACGGCTATAATGCAGAAACTATGCCAAGGTGGGAAACGGAAATTCAACAAACTATTAGTCGTCTTGTAGCAGAGAATGCAGCAACTAATATGATAGAACATGATGAAAGTGATAATACGGTAAAACCTTTAAGAATGAACTGTATATTATTACATCAAGGAGAACAAGGAGAGATAGAAGAAAATGAAACTGATACAAGATTTTCTGATGAAGAATTCGAACGAGCTCTTTTCTCGTTGAACATTCAGCAAAACCAGCTTTTCAGAAAAGTGTCTCAGAAACTTTTGAACGATGATAATCAACCTCTTAGAATGTTTGTTACCGGTGGAGCGATAATTGGAAAAACGTGTAGGCTGAAATTAATCGCAGAAGAAGTGAGGAAGCTCCGTAGTAATCGTATGCATGAAAAAGCTATCATCGTAACTGCACCCACTGGTGTAGCAGCCCGATTGATAGGTGGAAGTACCCATCATTCAACCTTTGCACTTCCAATAGAAAAGGGTACACCAGAAAGCCTGCGACCTTTGACTGGCGAACGCCTTCAAAGAGAACGACAAAAATGGAAATCTGTCGATTGGGTGATAATAGATGAAATTTCTATGGTGCCGTACCTAACGCTACGGAAAATTAATCTACGCCTTCAGCAAATCAAACATAATCAACTTCACTTTGATGGTTGTAATATTATTTTATTTGGCGATCTAATGCAATTGCCACCTGTGTCCAAAACAACTGGTGGTGCTTATTGCTTTCGTCAACCTGCAACGTTAACAGGTGAAGTCCACCTCTGGCATCTGTGATTGATCACAAAATATGAGACAAAGAAATGACATTTGTGGATATATTGAACAATCTTAGAGTCGGACAACTGACAATACAATAACTGGAGATATTAGATAGCCGACGAGTAGGCGTAAACCATCTCAATGAAGTCATTCGAGTCTTACCAACTACTATACAGGTTGATGACCATAATCAAAAGATGACAGATAATTTTGCAAAGACTACTAAACTATATAAATTACAAGCAGTAGATATATCAGTAGAAACGAAGACATATGGTCAAAAGCCGAAAGATTTATATGTTTCTGATGACCCAAACAAAACTGGAGGAATCGTTAAATATTTGAAAATCCGGTTATGATCTCGAGTTATGTAGCGAAGAAATTTGAATGTTAACCACAGTCTTGTCAACGGAGCAATGGGAGTTGTAAGGACAATTGAGTAGCCAGCCCTTCGAAGGGACCAGTTGGAACCCGGAGAATTGCCACAGGTGACATAATGCGATGCACTTCGTGGACAGCGAAAAATAGAACGAAAAGTGTTGCCATTGGTATTGTGCTGCGGTGTTACTTTACACAAATTACAAGGAACTACTTTGGACTGAGCTGTAGTTGATTTAAGTTCACGCATTTTTGCGAAAGGTCAAGCTTATGTAGCCTTGAGCCGGGTTAGGTCTCTAGATGGATTAATTAGTAGTTTAGACCACCGCAAGGTACTTAATAATCCCCGCGATATCAACTCCCTCAATGAAATGACAAGGTTGCGAAATTTACCGTGTAACATCTAACCGTCTAACTAAAAAGTGTAAAATAAAAAAAAATTATTTAAAAAATTAAAAAAACCCGACTGAGTAAAAAATGGACTTTAAATATGAACTAAAAAGAAAAAAACAAGTCCAGTAGTCTAGAATTCTGTTAAGAAATATTAAATAAGCACATATAGTCTCATGGTGGAAACACACATAAAACAAATAATAAATTCGAATGCGGAACTTAGCAACTTAAACAGTCCGGACTCATTAAATACCTAGAATAGCTCAAATCTTTCCAATAATGTGAAGGGCTAGAATCGCCAACGACACGATAGCATCGACTGTCATCTATGAGTAAACATGTGTCCCAAATATGTGACAACGAATATCCCACAGCCCGATGTCAGGTATACGACGAGGAATCACCAACATCAAGAGATAATAGACTTACACGTTTAAGGATGAATTCCCGGCTTCATTATCGGCAAAAACTTTTCTCACATGACTCATCAATATTCAATAATTCTTTATCATAAATATTAAACTAAAATTTTATCAAAATTTTATCAAAAATATGTTATCAAAATCCAATAAGGTCGATTTCAAAAAGCCAGTCGAGTGTTTTACCATCAGATAGTCCAAGTCAATTTATTTGTTGTAATCGATGCGCAACAAACTTATTGGAAAATAAAATACCACCGACAGCATTTTGGAATAACTTGACCGTATCTACTATACCACTAGAACTGGAATGTTTGAGTGAAATGGAAATACGTTTGATTTCAAGAATAAAACCATTTTTGAAAGGGGTCCGTTTAGGTAGCAGATTTGGGCAACAGTTTATTATTATTTAAAAGTCGCTTTCTATTACGCGTCTGCTGTAGCGTTAGGTATTTTCAGCATATTTATGTATATAGCACATACCAGCAACGGTCTCCATTTAAAATATTTAACGCATCCTGCATCTCTAGTACATCCTCAAAAAAATTTCATTCCAAATTCTCTAGGAATATGGATCTCTAGGATGCGCAACAAACTTATTGGAAAATAAAATACCACCGACAGCATTTTGGAATAACTTGACCGTATCTACTATACCACTAGAACTGGAATGTTTGAGTGAAATGGAAATACGTTTGATTTCAAGAATAAAACCATTTTTGAAAGGGGTCCGTTTAGGTAGCAGATTTGGGCAACAGTTTATTATTATTTAAAAGTCGCTTTCTATTACGCGTCTGCTGTAGCGTTAGGTATTTTCAGCATATTTATGTATATAGCACATACCAGCAACGGTCTCCATTTAAAATATTTAACGCATCCTGCATCTCTAGTACATCCTCAAAAAAATTTCATTCCAAATTCTCTAGGAATATAGCATTTACCGATAAAATGGAACACATTCTCTCTTTCCTTAAGATTACAGATATCGCAAATGACCAAAAACTCGGGTGGGCGGGGTATGAAGTTCAAGTTTATTAAATCTTCTCTTATTTTAAAAATTTTGTTTTTTTTTAGTTGAATTACAGTTCAGAAAATACGTTTTTTCTTGTAGATTGTACCTCATTTTACTATAAAATATCCTGTACTGTGATGACCGGGCTTCGTTACCGCATGAATCGTAAAGCAGATGACCAGTTTTTTCAGTATAGTGTCGAATTTTAGCTTTAGTGATGTTCCCTCCTCATTGTGTGAATCATTTAAGTTAAACCCATAGTTCTGAGCTAGCTTTTCCCATTTTGTGCAAGACCTTCTCTTATTGAAATTATGTGAGAGAGTAATATATTTGGTAGACTTTCTTGCTTCATTCCCTATTATTATACTTTTACAATATAGCTAAAGTGTAATCTAAGAGTTTCCAGGAGCAGGGTGGTATTTGGCAGCCTAAGAACTCTTTTTATGCAGTACCGTGTGAATCTTTCGACTAGTTGTAAATGTTCAATAACATATACATATTTATTTTTGATGCATTTTCTCCAGACACAATAGATTACCCGTTTAGCTTCTTTTAATTTGGTTTAATTTCACTTATGTTAGCGGAAATCAACACTAGTAAATACTTATAGTCTTTAACTATTTCTATGTTTTCTCTTCCAGCCATCCAGGCTGCATTTCTTTAGTATCGCCCTCCACAAACAAGTGTAACCATAGTTGTCGCGAACTCTTCAGATATACTGCTACCATCCCAGACCATTGCCATGTTATTTTTATAACATACATGGCTCTCAAAGTACTAATAATTTTGCTAGAAATTTCGATTCTGTAGAGCTAGTAGAATAGTGCTTTTCGATTTATAGAGTTGAATGCTGCACTAAAGTCAACAAGCAAAGCATATAATTTCTTCTTTCTTCTCTTTTACATATCGGCTATGTTAACAAGTGCAAAAACTGTTCATTGTTAAGTAGTGTTCTCTAAAGCCGTCCTGAAATTTAAGTAGAACTTTATTATTTTTAACTCATTGTGTTACCCTATTAAATAGCACTGGTCCTAATAATTTAGCTGAGGTGTTTATGAAGACTACAGAAGAATTGTTATCATATTCACCTTTTTTTTTGGTGGCGGGAATTTGACCGATTTTCTGAAGCTTTGTGGAATATGTGCAGATTGAAATATTCGGTTAGATCCAGCTGTATGGTAAGGGCTATTACAAATTCCTTCGTATAATTCTTATGAAACTCGGATAGTACACGGTCCTCTCCCGGCGCCTTCTTTTGAATTTATTATTACTCTTTGTACCTCGCCTAGATTCTAAGTAAAGTTTTGAAGTCGTTTCCTAACTACTGAACATATGAGCACGGCGCAATGATATTTTTTCCTACGTTTATTTGTTTAAATGTTTTCGAAACGTCTGTGGAGGACCTAGCACAACTCAAAGCATTTATTTTTTTTTCATAATTTCTCTTTTTTTACGCGGCATATAGGCATTTAAATTCTTTGTTTGCAGATGCGTAGAGTTGTACAACTTTACAAGTTATAAAAACCCAAAAGATTTCTCTCTAGTTTTCATGCACAGACTGTCAAATCATATTTGTTTCTTCTCGTTTATTTATTTTGGCCGTAATTTTCATCCCTTAAATCGTGTTTTACTTTAGCAGAACAAATTTAAAATATAATTCAATTTGGACCGATCAGAGAATAATTCTTCAAATATGAGTTATTGGCAAGTGATGAACAGTATGCCAGATACAGAACTTCTGCATTGCATGTTGCAGTATACCATATGAGAGCAATGGGCAGCGAATTGACCATTATTTACCAACGAATTTCTTCTCCAATGTCAACTGTGGACTCTGACAGAGAGAAATATTTCTTTGATCCCTGTCTCAGTGGAAATTGAAAATAGGAGTTATTTGAGAAATCTTTGATTCCAATCACGTAGTGCACTATCCATGGACTTATAGTATTTACGAGTATTGCATTTTTGCTGACCGAAAATATATCTTTCAAAAATTATTGCATTCACGTACCATAACTATTACAATCCTATTTTTTTTGTATTTAACTTCTCGTGTGAAAAGCGAAAATAACAACTATTGACGAATAAGGCACGGATTGGGAAATCAAACCCTTTGCACTAGAGCAATCATAAATCAATCATTTATCTTATGTACCAAAAATTGTGATACCAATGCTTTCAAATATATTTCAAATAATTTTGCAAAAGCTCTTTACCAATAGGTATTTTCTATAAAATTAAAGGTAGATATGTATCAGATGTATAGCCATCTAAACAGGTACTAGTCTAATTTGACCAAATATCAAGTTGTTTTTTGAATTCTGATTGATATATAATGGTAACTCTGCTTCATCGAAAGCATAGAGCGAGTATCCTGGAAGGTTCATTTAGAAAACCAAAATTGCAATCGCAGTGTACATCCATTAAAATCACGTAGAACGAGGTTTTCAATATCAGTTGGCATAACATCAACCTTATAGGATGCTACATTCAATGTAGCATACCAACAAACAAATTTACAAAATAACAACAAAAATCCGCGAAAATATTATGAATATGTGCATTGAAGAGCTCGCAGTTGCACTACGTTCAAGACAACATAATTAATCATATAATCATCATACTCGTATATGACTGTGTTTTATTTGAAAGTTATCAAAAAGCATCAGCCGTTTGGGATCTCGGGCAATATTGGTTAAAAATTTGGATGGCATTTCACACAGCTTGATAGGCAGACTCATTATGAATACATAACAAAGTTTGTTAGGTTATATCTACAACATATGCCCGTAGACGACACCCTTCTTATCAATTTCCCGTACAAACTTTTCCAATTTCAATATATTTTTCAAGGAAAAACAAATACGGCTAAATGTCTTATTTACGATTATTCATAAATTGAAAAACATAACACACCTTTCTGACAAGAAAAACAAAATATGTTTTCGTGTACTCTTACTTGGTAGTTATCAGATTTTTTTAACTTTTCAAATATTTTCCTTTCCTTTGACCGCATTGCAAGCAGAACGATACTGTTGCCAAAATATCATCAATTATTCAAAACACGTTGCTCTTTCGCTGTAACGTGCGACTGAATACTTTTCCTCTTAAAAAAATATCCGTTTCCTTCGTGTTTCACTCAAGTTCGTCTTCCGAAACAACTACGACAAATCGAAGCCATTTAAATCCACCTACAGCTGATATTCAAAACACGTCTGCTTTGATCCTAAAGTCAACCGTAATTCAATCAGAACCAGCTGACAAACACAATTTTAATTTCTTTATCCATTTGTATACCGAATTAATAAAGATACGACAAAGATAAAATGAACACGACAAAATATCGTTGCATGCCTTAACAGCACATACAAGCATCCGTATGTATCTATGGAATACGATATTTAGATATATACATATTTATGTGATATTGTATAATAAATATATTTCTACACTCGCTCGCATATATGACATGAAGGATTCAAACATAAATTTGTTCTTATTGCCATTTCTGTCAAATATTTGATTGATTTTCTTTTTAGAACATCATAAAATCAATTTAATTTTCCTGCTTGGCAATCCAGGTGCATATAATAAAAATATGCTACGTGTATATATGGGCTTATAAAAATTTTCATATATAGGTATACACCGGAAACATAGAAATGTACGATTTTATATTTCTGCCTTATACGGGGTACTACACATTAATTCGCCTTAATGCTTGCCGTTAGATTCCAAACACTGATACGCCATGTCCATGATTAAAAAAATTGCTCCCGAGATTGTACGTAAGAGGTTATTAGCTATTAGATTTTGGAATAACAGAGAATCAGAAATATGCTCAGGTTTTATCTAAGTCAAAATGGAAAAAATTTATGTAGCTATTTACAATATTATCGAATAGGTTTCATGATTTATAAAGATAACGATTTGACCTTAAATTTAATGATTTTGGTTCTCTACCGGCTTCCTATGGTTCAAAGAAAGAAAGTAGTTGAGCTGGCAGTATATATCAGATATTTCCTTAATCGAATATTAAAGTTGCTTCGCTATCGCTCTTTTGGTTTCAGATATTATCAGCGTATAATGGCGGAGAATTGAATAAAACTCAACATCATACGGGAATTTCATCTGTAATTTGGCAATGAGTACTTTAAGGGCACACTAGCTCAAATAGATAAGATAGAAAGCAAATGTTGCTGGCATTGTTTATTTAGCGTACCAAAACTCAGTGTCTTCTTTCCTTTCTTATAATATTAACTTACTGAGTTATGAATGAACACTTACACAAGCTTTCGTGCATATGATCAGATCATCAGTAGCCGACTTTAGCACTAAAATGCAAAAGGCAGGAGATATATTAGATACCGAGTGCCTACTGTTCCAGTAGTAAGCGTCTGATCGATTTTAATCGCATTGTTCGAGAACCGATATAATCTTGTCCTTATTTATTCTTTGTTTTCTTGGCGCATGCTTAAATCCGTTGCATGTATAAAATAGATCTAGGGAGCGATTTCTACAGCGCACATTATACTCGTACTTAGTATGAGCGTAGATCATTAAGTACCCTTTTTTAAATCAGGCGGCGTTGCTAAGATGGTTGCCATCACTATCGATTATGGATGAAAAATATGTGAAGAAATATAACCTAAGTCGGATGTTGTCAATAGTAATCGGGATACGAATTGCTGGAAATCCACCGTACTTAACGCACTTGGCTTCCTGCGATGGTTTTTTTGTTCCCCAATATAAAAGCGTGGCACGCTCCGACGAAGAGATCATTAAGGAGACAGAGCCTACTTGAAGGAGTCTGACAAATCACATTTTCCACATTTTCCTGGTTTATTGTCTGCTTATGCGAAGCGGAGTTCACAATTATACTTAACTATGACTGTGATACAAAAGAATTTAGGACGGTCACACAGTATCAAGGGCATGTTCTACAAATTCGGCAGTTCTAACAGAACATGATTCGCATTTCTTATAGATAGAACATAAAACAAAGAGAGTGCTATTGGCCTGATAGGCTGGGTTAGTACATTAGCGAGGATGAGACCTGTCGTGAGATTTGATATATTGTAATTTTATTATAATATTTATTTACGGCAGTTTCGAGTATCACACTTTAATTTTAAACTTTTTTATTTTAAAATAATAAAACACTAGTTTCATTCTCATAAGAAGGTTTAACTATATTAATTAAATATTGAATACATAACTTAATTGAGTGGAGGTCTGCGGTGAACTGGCTACAAGACTCAACTATTACAAACATTAATCGTAACTTAATGGTCTAAAACTAAAGAGTTGTAGGATGAGCAAGTTCAATCGCACATTTGATACTTGATCAACAAACGACAAGTGCAGCGATGAACTAAATTAATCATGTAATTAGTTTGAAAATAATATATAACAATATGTATTGTATTTAATTATGTCACTCTCTCTCTCTCTCTCTCTCTTTTTGTACATTCTCTTTGTTGTAACTTTCTTAGATCAAGCTCTTAACTATGCAGTTTTTAAACAGAATCTTACAGGGTCATTTTCCAGATGCTCATTAACATAGACTTTCTTAACTCATGACAGTTCCCTCCTATATTTGCTATCATAGTTTATAATATAGCTGCTGTGTATTTATACGTATCGAACTGCTATGTCTTCTCTTGTCGATTTCATATAGCTAAAGGTACACGAACAGGGCATTGAACAAATTTATAGTGTGTGTTAAAAATGCTGATTGCTTTGTATTGTAGTTATTATAATTATGATTATATTAGGATATGATTAACCAAACCTTAAGAGCTCATCCAGTGTAATATTGGTCTGCAATGATGCTTGAAAGATGCTTTATTTGCTATATGGGTAATTGGTAGCTGGACGTGAGCCAACTCCTTGCGTAGCAGAAATTTGATATTTTGGAACAAGCTAGTGATATAGCCAACCGAATCGTGTCCATAGCTCATGTACAACTGGTAAGAATGTTTCTTTAGCTCAGAGCGTTGCCGAGAACCCAGGTAGGTCGATGGCACCTCGATATCGGGAATTGGCCATATCAGAAACAATCTTCCACCGAATTTTGCAGAAAGACGTGGATCATAAAGGTGCTGTGCTTTAATTCTTCGAAAATGAAGAAGTTGTGTCACCGTAAATGAATTGGAGTAACCAATGAATGGATTACGCTACCGAATCATGATCAATGAATTCTTTCTATGCTTATTTCCACTAGTAACCCTTCTTCCATCGATCAAATTGTATTTCACAAATATTACGAGTTTTTTTTAATACAAATTTCTTTTCAAGAAAAGCCCACACATGCCACGAAAAGTTTATTCATTCGATTCCGAATGGAAAATTCAAAAATACACATGCACACATAGATGTGTACTCGTATTATCATACTATTATCCTCTTCCTAGTGAAGTTGAGAATTTTTAATTGGTTCTTCAATCTCACCATTTTCGTACATCCATAAGTAAATGCCCAAGCACTGAACCGCAATAAGTTTAAACCGATTTGTTGGCATTACAGACTCAGAAAGCATACATCAAAGTAGTAATCGCATCAGTTTACTATATAGAAAGTTTTATCTGTCAAAGCAAGCTCGTCAGCGGCTTATGTATAAGGCTAACTAATTTCCTTCATAGAATCACTTCACAGTATACCATATAGAGGTAAGTATGTAATATACCTACATCAAAACTGGATACATCTTTTGGATAAGTTGGAGACAAAATACGAGTATCATGTCTCCTTGATTTAGAACTACTCGTTGAAAATTATAGAGTTCGGTATCAAACCAAAAATCCTTTGGAATGTATAGTGTGTGAGTGAAAATATTAACATTTCACATCAAAAACAGACATTGCTTTTCCAACAAACAGCTAAGCGAACCACAAGGGCATTGGTGATATTGGAAAATGTAAAACCAGCCTTTTTCTGTTGATAAATTGACTTCCTATACATATTTTAAGTTTTCTACACTCAAGTCAACTCTAAACTTGACGTTTACGTTTGGAGATATAACTGAGAGATATAATATAAGTTAAATTAACTAAAGTTTGAATTTGTTATATTCACAAAAAAGAAAAAGGTGACATACTCGTAACTGGTATGTGACTGTTTTTGAACTTACGATATTTATTGGGTTAACGAACTCGCGAGAATGTTGTGGCTACCTTACCTTATATACAGCTGCCTTCCAGCCTTCTCGGAATCGAGCATCAATCATCCAATTCTCCAAGTTAAGATTTCTCTTATCGGTTTCCCAGCTTTCCCTTATATCTTGAATGTTCTGAAAAGCTGCTACCCTTTATATGTAATTATTCAGAAACATTTCGCTTCAATCTCAACAGTCTAGTTACCGGAGCGAAAACTACATCGATCCATTTAAATTCCCAGGACTGTGTTGCAGGATCTCTAGCATCTATCCCAATGACACAGAACACTGTTTTTGAAAATATTAAAGACGAGTTTATGTCTTTAATATTTTCAAAAACTTTGTAAAGATTGTTAAATAAGCAAAATGTAACGAATATGTACACTCCTTGAATAGTAAAGCAATAACAGTTGCTCTAACAGATCTGGGAGTAGAGACCTCTCTAAACGAGTTGATAAATCATATCTCGGTGAGCAGGAATATTATTTGTCAACAGCATGTGTTTCGACATTCTTTATTTCCGCTCAGTTTTCACTTACATATGTATCTCTACGTTAGATGTAATATACATATGTGATTAAAAACTGGAAAGTTTGCTTTCTTGATTAATATCTATCTCAAACAAAAAATAAATTGTAAGCAGAACACTTTGCTGAAATCAGGTGATTAATGTATGCAAATTTAGTTTTGAGGAGTTTTCAAACTGCATAGCACACCGATATGTTCCGTGACTACACTGGACAGTTTTTCCACGGCCTAACAATCAAAGGTTGCCCTATAAATTTCCAGACAATGGCCTTTCCACGATTTGTCCATCATCAATAAGTAATAAATCACCTTTCTGGTATATGGGGCCTATATCTGATATTTCAGGCATCGGTGAGTACCTTTCCACACTTGATTAATGATTTGGAGCTAGCTTCACATAGAGTATGCTTGTCTCTAAATACGCTGTTATATGAGGTTTTGAGATTAATAAATCGATGGTGAGGTTCTGAATTGCCAGGTCTTTTTCAAGATCTACCATAGTACGCACGTTTAATGAATGACTGACTTTTCTGGCTGAAATCGCACTGGCATAGACTAACCAGATTGTTCATGCATAGTCTCAGACGCTACATATTGTGATAGAAATGATTTTTTTATGCGATGTTTAGGAGACATATTCCTCTATAGATGGCGTAGTTAAAAGGCTCTTCTTTCTTGTGGATCGGACAAGCGATGCTGACATTCCGTACCTTGGACATGCTTCCTCTGATCATATCTTACAGAAGACCTGAGGAATCTTTCCAACCAGGGCACCTCCAGCTGCTTTAAACAACCCAGTAATCAGTTTATCTGCGCCAGCAGCTTTACATGACACAAGCTTCGATATTGCTTCCTTAAATTTGTTTAGATCGTATCAGTTAATTCACCACAGCACACAGCAATTGGAGCTGACACAGCTCCATTCATTTATGGAAGATTTTGAAATTGAAACAGCTTAACCATAGTATAATACTTTTGGTGGGTGGGTTGAAATAACTCCTGATTCTCCTTTGATAGAACACATACAAATTAAAAATTGCCACATAAAATTTAAAATTGCCACATTTGCAACGACAAAATCTTCATGCCATTATTTAGACACTGTTTTGTGTACTTTATGGGCTGATGATATGGCAAAAATTATGACGGCTAGATTGTTCCCCTATTCAAAGGCTTTAAGAAATGAGAGCTGTGGTTTTAGCAAGACGCGTCACAGTGAATTCATTGTGGGAAAGATTTGATGAGCGCATAATTTTGAGTAATAGATCTTTGAATTGGCACTGACATGATTTAACAACTCTGGATTCTTTCTGTGTGTACATGTACTACGGGCTAGTTTACGGCAATAAACAAAAGACGATGGAAGATAGACGGAAGCCAACATTTGCCGCGTTATTGCTGTTGCTCGAAAAACTGGTCGAAAATTGGAGTCAATACAATGGTCATTACCACAACTTGTATCTTTTTTATTTCATTTCAAAATTCTAAAGCTCTAAAAATAATACGAGTACCTTTTACCATCGCATTGATTTGAAATATGTAGTTTAGAAATTGAATTTGATGAATTTTGTCTTAGTTTGCCCAGAACATCTCCAGTTTTACTACTTAGCAGTCGCCAGATGTGAATCACTTTTCCATATTCCTTAACTCCGTCATCATTTTCAAGGGCTTCAAAGGATGGCTGCATAACTTTGTTGAGTTCCGTTCTTATTTTCTTCTGCTAAACGTTCAAATAGAATTTTTCCTCTGCTTGTTTTGCAGTGCTGTCTATATCTATTGCACATTCTTCCTACTTATGCATTCGTTATTAACCTTCGATTGTAAAATCGTTTGCATTCATCTTTATGACATACCGGAAAGTCCTTCCCTAAAGAGCTCGATGTAGATTTTAATTTCCTTTTGAAAAGATTGGGCACTCTACATTTTTTCAGGACTGAATATTGAATTTTGTCAAGAGGCTCGTAAAGGTTTCTAATGTATGTATGAATGTATTAAATGCGGATCGAAATAATGTCACTTATAAAACAGTTGTAGCTAGGTAGAGACTTTGCTCTCCAACTGACTGGTTTAAAGCATTTATTTTTCAGAGCATTGTCCACAATGGATAAATGTGAAATTTTCACAAATTGCGGTTTTTACATTTTTCGCCACAACTTGGTCCTTTTATAATTTTAGAACATGTCCACTAAGGACATGGCAAATTTGTGTATTGTTTGCAGCGCATTAAAAGCTATTGTTTTCTGAATATGTGTGAATAGTTTTCTAAGAGGCTCATTAAATATTTTGCCGTCGCGGTAACTGCCTACCATTTTTTTGGCAAGGGAACTTTTCGCTTCCATCTAGCTCGCAAACTCTACCACCAAGTCATACTTCGGTACTTCGCACCGAAATGTTAAGTCATACATATCTGTGTAAAACCTGATATGAACAATTCTAAAAGTGTCATAAATGCTGAAGTAGCTGCTTGTAATTATTAAGTAAATATGTATCATTGTATTGGACCATTGATCTTGGCTGTTCACTTTTTATCGGTTAGCAGGTTTGATATGTATTATTAGTAAAAACTCTCTCCAGCATTATCTCATTCATTCTATTCAGAGAAAAAATAAAACCATTTATAAATATTTGTCGAATATACTAGTATGAAGGACGCCCTTGAAAGCACCTTGGATACAAAACCACTAATAACTATTGAGGAACATCTCTGCAGGTATGTATGTATTTCAAAGGATCTTAAACGTCAAGAGACTGGTTGCATCGAGTCGCCTTTTTCTCCTTGCGTGTAATGTTATACTCTGGTGAGTTGTCCAGGTTACAATATTTAGTATTTAGACTTAGTCTTTAGGATGAATGAATTGGGCTATAGGAGAAAGCTTTAATTCATATGTTCAATCACGAAAAACAGTTTCTTTACCAATAGATCATTCACAAAAACCAAAATACCAAAAGGAGCTTCGCCTCTATGTTAAAATTTTTCTTTCTAATCTCTACTGATTGGTCGGAATGTCATAATCAGCGTTCACACCTATAGAATTTTTTTCTTTCACCTTGTAGGCACATATGTCTCCAAAACTTAGAATCATATTCTCTTTTGTTGTCGTTGACCGCAAAACCACATCACTACACTTATGGCAGAGCAGTGAGGAAACTGAATTTTACATACACTCGTAGATATATGTATATTACGTAAATTAACATACGTACATGTAAATATTATATATATATACATATATCAACAATGCCTTAAGATCAGTTTTATCTAGGAGGAAAGGTTGGCAGGTTACCTCACCCAGCAGGTTGCTGTAAAGTATGGAGAAGGCCATCAACCCACTCAATTTATGGATTCACAATCCATGAGTACTGAACGAGTGTACTGTAACATTTGCTGCTCTAAAATCTACATTCTCCTTATTCTCATATTGCTTCCTCGATTTAATTATATTTACATATCCTTTGACACAGAAACCGTCCCAGGCAATGACAGTTTAATGTATTTGCTACGCAAAACACGTGTTTCACTTTTATTTCCCCACCCATGAAGGTATATGCAGACATATACTAGTATGTATTTAAACTCGTTGGTATACCTTGAAGAGATATCTTAACCTAAGGTGCAAAAATTAAGGTGAAACATCTGAGAATACTTTGAAAGCAAATAAGAAAATCACAAAGCAGAGAAGGAGGAAATGGAGATGGTGAACTTGAGGTTAAGGTTTGATAAGAAAATACACTTATGTACCTCCCATAAGTGTAAAGAATTTAAATTTAAAGATATTAATGTATGTGTAACTTTGTAATTCATCTGCATGTGGAATTATAACCCTTATTACGACAGTGTGTTTCTTGGTTCTGATTAGCAGATTAGCAGTTACAGTATGAAAACGAGTACATCATCTAAATGCTAACACATGCATTTGTACGTATGCTAATGCACCCCTACTCTAATAATTTGGAACTCTTGCTCGTTAAATTAGGAATCAAGAGTAATGTAGTTTACCAAACAGAATTTATTACAATAAGAAAGCAATCACAGCTACGAGTATATCAAAAGGACTAGTAATTCCTCGGTTTATATCAATTTTAGACATCATTTGTAAGCCCTCACTGAGTATGATATTCGTAGGAATGGGGAATTATCCGTTGAACAATTGCAGAAGCAATTTGTGTCTGCTGTCAAACTGCTAAATGGAAATTTTTGAGACATTCCAAATCTACACACATTACCAAGTTGTTTTGAAATTCTGCTAACGACAGTTTACTTCGTCGATATGTGCATATGATTGTATAGACGTATATATAGCAAACATCATGCAGTAGATATTTAAACGTTGAATAGGTTATATGATCACATCTTCGAAGACGAAATACCTGCATTCGATAAAATATAATAAACAGACATAATTAAGGACTATTGCAGTAAAATTGATTTATTGACCGATTGCCTGACCTGAACTATGAGAATTCAGTCACTGCCTAATGTTTCAGGCATCCGTTATATGTGTACGCTACTAAGTCAGCTGATTTCTTCTAAACTACTTAGAAGTCTGGAATCTCAGGTTTGGTTATAGGAAGGTGGTCCTCATTGAAGAGAGCATATGTGCTCGATTCCCTGGCTAGTTCTGGAACCATAGAGATTTGTTGACGAATCTGTAAAGGTGGGCAATACTCATAGCACACAGATCATCCAGATTTTGGGTATGGAAACTGCATTCTGATATTAAAGCAACACCGGTTCATAATAACATAGGTGCGCGACGGATTCTTCTTTCTCTTTATGCTTTCTAGCTTCTGGAAAAATGATACTGAATTTTTGCGTCTGTCTTCAATATACCGTGATTGTGTGCATATGTGAATTTGAAGGAATCACTTTCCCTGAGGTTTTTTTTTTATTAAGAAGAACTTAACACTCAAGAGGATACAACTACTCTTAAAATGCCAGAGCACGTGTTAAGTTATTTGAAAAATGGGACGGAAAGAAAATAAAAGATGTTTGGGCTCAGTGGGTATTACACTCCACGTGTGGCATCCAATATTTTAAGGGAGAGACTAAATTATTAGTGTAATTATACTTGTTGTTTTATTTTTGGCAACCACTCATATTCAATATAACCACTCATAATCCAATACACTACCACTTGAGCCACGGTCACTCGTGTTCTCTTGATCGTTGGATCAAAAGTCAATGGAAACTCATTTAGCCGGATGTGGCCGGATATAAAAAGGGAGACACTTTCGTCTGCTCCAATTATCGAGCCACCTGTCACCTGAATATTATTTACTTACACGGCGCTACAGACCGGGATGGATCTCAACCTCATAGGCCTCTGCATTTAACGCGGTCTCTGGGTTACTGCCTCCAGTTGCGCACTCCAAATTGGTTGAGGTCGCCTTCGGTTTGCGTCCATCGCATAAAACGACTTCTTATTGTACTGCGTTGTCACTCCTGTCTGAAATCGAAGACTATTCAAGCCGGAGCGTTGGTGTTCATCTTAGACAACTAATGTGTACTTTTCTGACCAGGGCAATGTCATTGTACAGCTCTTAATGTTCACCGATAAATTTACTCCTCCAAACCTAGTCTACACAAACTGGACAGAAAACGACTCGAAGAATTTTGCATTCGAAATGGATAAGGACATCTTTATTCACCTTGGCTAATGAATAATGCTTCTTTAGGTCTTATATAGGGTCTCCTTAGTATTTGTTGACAATGCTTTATTACTCATTTGCCTTCTTAGGGCGAAGAAATAGCGATTGGCAAGAGTGACCTTTGTTTGATTTCTAATGTTGAGTCATTATCAGATAAATTTTTTTTTTTATAATTTACGCGCGTCTAAGGGGTTAGATACCCTTTTACTGTTGCCAGGGCGCGGGTAGAAGGAAGAGAAAGGAAAATTGTTTTGTAGTGGTTTGAAACTCAGGTGTGTTTGGTTTCGAAATTCGCTCTCCAGGGGGTGGGAGTCCGAATAGGACGGAGAGTTTTTTCTTCACTCAGAGTGATTCGAGGTATAATTCACAGTATTTTTTTTCTGTGCTCGAAACTCTACAACAGCCAAATCTACGTGTCAGTGTTATGCCTTCACACGCAGAGTTCCAAGTTCTTCTGTCTGAGTTCCAATTACACAAATGAAAAACTGACTTGCCATGGGCAGGATTCGAACCTGGACCCTCCGAGTGAGAAGCGATTGCTAGTACCACTACACCACGGCCACCCCACAATTAAATAGCGGACACGGAGCATACAAAGTTCCTGACTCACTAGCTACTTTTTTCTATAGTTACCGTGTGCTCAAGGAATTATTATTCCACTAAAATGTTTGCACACAGCGCGGGCGCAGGAACCTTAGGGAGGAAGAAAAGAGAGGTGCCGACGTCTTAAATATTTGCGATTTATAACGACTATTAAATAAAGAGCTTGGCAAGGCATTCCATCACGAATCACGATATTTTAAAGTACGTCTCGAAGTATGCTTGATGGTGTACTGATGAGCATTCATAGAGACTATCTATTTATTGTCTCTGTTGTGTGGCCCTAATTGTTGACAGCATATTCAACCCTCATTCAAGACCAAACCCATTTTTTCCGCTTCTGTGTTAATACTTGCAAACGCACCATTCACAGACCGATGAGTTCTGCCAATGATATCAATGTCATGGGAAATTGCAAGTAGTTATACAGACTTTTGAAAGATTGTAATTCTCAATTATGGTGTTGTAAAAGTTATATGGCAGCGCATCACGTGCCTACATCCCTTTTTGATATCAGAGGTCTCGTTTGTTGGTAAATTTCTCCAAGGGTTCACGCAAGACTGCATGTAGGAACTTATATGCGATGTTAAGGAGACAGATAACTTTATAATAGGCGCAGTTAAGAGGGTCTGTTTTCTTGTAGATTGGGTAAGTGGTGGTCAGGCTCCATTCTTTGGGGTGGCCGTGGTGTAGTGGTAGTAGCAAACGCTTCTCACTCGGAGGGTCCAGGTTCGAATCCTGCCCATGGCAAAATCAGTTTTTCATTGTATAATTGGAACTCAGACAAAAAAATTCTGCGTGTGAAGGCATAACACTGACACGTAGATTTGGCTGTTATAAGAGTTTCAAGCAATGAAAAAAATACTGTGAATTATATCTCGAATCACTCTGAGTGAAGAAAAACTCTCCGTCCTATTCGGACTCCCACCCCTGGAGAGCAAACATAGAAACCAAACACACCTGAGTTTCAAACCACTACAAAAACAATTTTCCTTTCTCCTCCTTCTATCTTTCCGCCCGCGCCCAGGCAACAGTAAAAGGGTATCAAACCCCTTAGGCGCGCGTAAATTATAAAAAAAAAAAAAAAAAATTCTTCAGGCATGATTTTAGCAAACCATATCATGGAAATGAGTTGGTAACTACCAAGTTATCTCCCATTGTTTCAAATAACTCGAGATGTAGGCCGACCAGTTCAGCAGACTTGCAGCCTTGAGCCTCGAATATTCCTATCCCCACTTCATTTTCGTCACTTGGATGGATGTCTTGACTTTCACCGTCCAGGTTGAATGGTTCATTTTATCTGACGGCTGAATTTGGGTTGTATTTAACAATTTGCGGAAGTGGTTTTCCTATATCCTCAGTACTGACTGTGCCTCTACTGTAAGTTGCCTTCTTTATCTCTAGAGACTTCTGGGTGAATATTTCGATAGGACATAATTTGTTTTACCCTAGTGAATACTAACCATGTGATTTCCGGTTTGGTTTCAAAAATCGTAAATGTGACAGTGATTAATAAAGAATTATTAAATTGATGGAAAAGAGTTTCAATTCATCACATTTTACGGTTGATATGAAATTAAATCTTCGTCCAGTTCGGAGTGTCTGCCTTATTAACTATCCAACAAATAATACATAATTCCTTTCTACGTTTTTTTAAAATAAAAGTTGCTGTATTCTGCTTACGAAATCAACTCCGGATGTTCCAGTTAATCTGGCAGAGGGTATGCTATATCATCCTCGAGTACACAGACCTCCTCTTGTAATCTTAACGCATGATTTATTATACATGCGATTGAAGTGCTGGTGGTTTTCGTTGTTTAGTAATCTGCCGAAGTTATTCTTCGAGATTTTCTGTACTGATTGCGACTCTTTGTTAGAAATTAATGTGAAATAATATAACACTGCTAAACTAAACCGTTATTATATTCCCACTTTCGCACATCAAGCTTCTTTTCTGGAATTTAGTCCTTCGTATGTCCTTTTTATTTTCTAGCAAAAATGTCGAATAATCTCGCGTCTTTCTTTGTAACGCTCTCCCCTAACATCAATCTTGAGATAAGCTTTTTTAAACCCTCAAAAAAATAAATTTCCTCTTTCTCTGCAAAATACCCATTTATTGCCGACTTGAGGTCTCCATCATCCGAAAATCTTTTTCCACGAAGACATTTTTTCAAATCCGGAAACAGGAAATAATCACTAGGGGCAAGGTCTGGACTATAGGGTGGGTGTTGGATTTCTTCGAAACCACAATCTCTCGCAGCAGCCTTGGAAACTCGCGCCGTGTGAACAGGAGCGTTGTCATGAAGAAGCAACACACCCGCTGCGAGTTTACCCCGTCTTTTCTTTTTAATTTCCTCCCGCAAATTATGCAAAGTGGAAGCGTAGGATGTGGCGTTGATGGTTTCACCTTTTTTTTTGTACTCAATGAGCAAGATTCCCTTTGAGTCTCAAAAAACTGTGGCCATGAGCTTCCCGGCAGACGGAGTGACTTTGAACTTCTGTGGGGGGTCTGTTCCTTTTTTATTCCACTGCATGGACTCTTGTTTGCTTTCAGGGTCATAGTGGTGGACCCATGTTTCGTCCCCAGTAACAATTCGATCCATAACACCGTCCGCGTTCTCACTACACATCTCCAAAAGCTCTCTACAGCATGCGATTCTCACTTTTTTCTGAGGCGCTGTGAGCATTCGTGGCACCCACCTTGCACTGACCTTTGAAAGGTTAAGATGGTCATGAAGAATGGTGTGTATGGTACCAATTGAAAGCTTGGTGATCTCTGCCATCATTTTCACCTTTATTCGGACATCCTCAAGAACAAGTTTTTCGACTTCTTTGATGCTTTCTCCCGTACAAGCAGTAGCCGGGGCGCCGGAGCGGGGGTCGTCTTCAATGCTCTCTCTGCCTCTCTTGAACTCACTTGACCACTTTTGCACAGTTGATAATGAAGGTGCGGAGCCCTGTTAAACAGCCACCATCTCTTCATGAATAGTTTTTTGACTTTTTCCTTGCTTAGTGAGCAATTTTCACCATCATCGTCTCAGTTGCCATTATGATTCTGTTTAACTAGAGATAAAACGCGAATTAATAATCACATTTATATGAGATTTTACATAAATGCACTAAAATAATAGTATTACTTGATAAATAAGTCAATTTAAATATACAACCACAGCTTCACCCCGATACCGAGAATATGTTGAACTCCCCTCGTAGGTAGCAGAAGATTCGACCAAAGAAGGCATTACCAGTCGTTTGTGACAGTCTTACGTAAAATGACTGTGCAGTTTCTTTTTCGGTATTTCTGGGATGCAGTCGTACTGTGCTCGGCGATCAATATTGTCAAGCTTGTTTAAACTCGTTTCCACATGTTTTGCACAGACCAACCTATCGCACATCTTGTATGGCAGCGACTTCTGGCTTGCAGCAATCTAGGGCCTCCACCAATTGTTGAACTTTATATTGTCTGTTAATGGCAGTTAAGTCGGACATATGGATGATCTTTATGCTGAGGCTGTTCATCGCAACAAAAAATTAGTGGTCGAGTTAAACAGCCCGCGCCCACATGAACGCTGACATCAGTTTTCTGAGAGCTCCACTTTCGTCATTTCTATTTCGACATCCTGAGTAAATGCCAACACGAAACCACAATCTCCAACCTGAAGAAACGTAACCTGAAGAGGATAGTGTCATTACTCTATTATAGTGGTATTGGCATTTACGTTCCCTCGCTGTGAGCTCCTTCTTCACACACCTTTTTCGACAGTCTGTCTAGGAACCGATTACTCGAATGAGCCCCTGATATGTTCATTGAATCCGTGTTGGAAATACCTTCAATCACAAGCGCAATCCGATTGGATATACTGCAGAATGGCAGTTATATAATATATTAAGCTACTCAACCCTGGTCTAGTACAGGCTACGGCGAAGTGCTAATAATAAAATGATAAAGTTGGACTATGGTTTCGACGAAAATTCTAAATTTAATTTGAAAAATATTATTACAACGTCTGTTTAAAAAAAAACTTTAACTTAATAGTCTCCTTTTAAATGGTCTGATTTTTATATAAATCTGTCATAGATAGGGCTTAGAATATATCCAATATAATTATGAAGTCTGCTTCACTAAAAAGTGAAGTAACGAGCAAGTGAACATAAGCGAGTAGGTAGATAGTTTCGATTATTGTGGTCCTGCGAATTAAAAAAAAAACACATCTTTGAAGAAGTGTTTTATCAACTACGAGTAGCTTGTGGAATGGGAAGATAAATGACCTATACAAAAGTATTATAGCCTGTTCAGAACGTCTACTCAAATGTTGGGAATTTAAAATTTGATTTTTTTGACATACCTACACTACTATTGTTTTTAACGGCTTCTAAGTATGTACAATTATATATGAGTGTAAGCGATTCTAGCCGGTACTACCATCATATCATCAAATCAACATTTTAATATAAATTGACAAGTAATTGACTTCTCTTTGTGATTTTTATGCTGGAAATTTTGAATTAATTTTGTCCATTTTGACGAGTATCATCTGTTTCCGTTACCAATCGTCAGTTCGTTCTGCAAAATCATTCAACCAATTTAAGTTCATAAAAATAAATCATCATTATCTAACCGATTAGAGAATTGCATAATTCAATGATAATTATTTAACTGAATGATTTTTTACACACAAACAGAAGACTTTTCCGCCTATCCATATCAGGTCACTTTTCTGTAATGGCCCTGTTCCTGTAACCTGTCATCAAACCTTACAACAAGGGGACACAAAAACAACAAAAAAGGCAATTACTTTTGCTACCACAAAAAAGAAATTTAATTAAATTTCACAGTTCAAGCAAGTGAAAATAATCGCCATTTTCCTTGGAACCGCTCCTATATTAACATTTTATTAAATTTTCCGCACTCACGCATATACATAATAGAATTCGACTAAATTCAGTGACTACTACGAAGCAATAAGTGAAATAAAATCAGCAACCAGCTGTTGCTGGTTTTATCGAATACGGCTAGCATTGAAACATTTACTGAAATGGAGTCAAGAGAAAAAAATTTCCTTTTTCAATAATTGAAAAATGTTCACCCTAATGCCAACATACACAAACAAAGTAACATTTGAGAGCGGAGGTTTTTGATGTTGAACCACGAGATAAACACGAAAAGCCCACAGACACGAAGATAAACAAATGTTTTTTTGTTTTTTTTTTAATAGGAAAAACCGCCCAAACAGAAAGAAAACAAAGGAGTGTTTCATTCATACCGTCCACGGTCGTCATCCAACGACCCTTTCCATTACCATAATTGACGTTACCTACCCTGCCTTCACATAATTCGAGCCATCAACTCAGGATTCGGGGCATGTGCCTTTTCTTTAACTTCCCCAATTTCTAATTCTCACTGGTCTAAATGACAAAGAAATACGATACGAATAAAATGTAATCTACATTTTCGTGGGCAGTTTCAAACTGAACACTTTTGTTTACAATTTCCAAACCAAATGTCAGAAACTGACAGAATCAACCGGAAATGCTACTCAAACAATTTTTTGAAAATAAAAAATTTAAACAGTTTACAAGTTCTTAGCTCTCATTTTGGCCAGTTAGTTATTTACAGCCACATTTTCACCTACTGTAAACGGAGTAGATAATAAGCGCTGACTTAATGCATAAGGTTGAAATATTTATTGCCGTCAAACATGTGACCTTCATCCTTTTTTAAGTGTTGAAATATGTAACGAATATAATTATATCGAATGTTGCATATTTTTCCCATGTGTCATATTGCAGTGCTAGTGCTCCGTTTGTGTGGTTGGCTGAACTTGCGTAGCTCAATACCATTCTACAGGTCATTCTATTTTGGATCACCTCTTAGTGAGGCCAAGAGTTTGTGGATGTTTTTCCATTTGAGTGGTCCAGCCAGTATTGTTTTTTTGGACCGGATTCTTCGCATCATTGTAAACTACAATGGTGTACTCGAACTTTAAATGCGAGATCTTCAATTATTCCCGCTGTGCATTTAATTTTTCTTATTAACATCATCCTACATAACATATCGCCTCTCGGGGTATATTTTGAGATCTTAGCAGTGTCCAAACAAAATTTCTGTGAACTCTGCTCTTACCTGCTCGGTGAAGACGCGATGTCTCTCCATCATTATTATTAAACTGTAAATCGCACCCATTTGTTGACCTGCCTTAAACAAATGCGGCTTTTGTCATGGAATTCAAAAATATTACGTAGTGGACTGTTCAGAACGCGTATTTCTATGCGACATTTGTTTGACCGATCCGTGGTTTGTAGCAATTTCTCGTGTCACCCTTGCTTTTACATAGTGGAATATGAAATCTCCCCCTCCACTGGTTAGGCGTTCGATCGCGCCTCATAATTGATAACCAGTTAAACCCAAAACATCCTATTATCGCCCACATTTCGGAGGGTCCCAAGAGCATTCCTTTTACAGCTTCGCTATCTTCGGTTACCATAAGATATGCTCTTTTCTCTATGTGCGCGATAGCCGGAGGAATTATACTGCAGGCAAAATTATAAATTAGGAAATTTGTAAGGCGTTTAAGTATGATTTCCCTTTTATTGTAAGTCTCGTTGTCTCCCGTTAGAAGGTTTCCCTGCATATACTTCGACGATAGAATGTCTTGTGAGTTTTGTCTTCGTTGTGCAGCAATCTTCGAATGGGAACTTATTGTACTGCATGTAGGTTGTGAAGGGTTTTGTCCTTCTAATTTCCGATACAATGCCTCTACGACTACTGCCTGTCCTCTTGCTACCGCCTTTTTTCGCACCTTTTTTGCATCTTTCATGGTCTAACTCAAGGCGCACTTTTTCGAGGTCACTATTTCTGCTGTACTGAGTCCCACGCTGGCTTTCTGAAATACCAAGCAAAGTTTCTTCGAAGTTGTTCCACATACCTTGTGTGCTTAATTCTTCTTCTTCGTTTATGACACTTTTTGAGCCCAAAAACTGGGCCCCCTTTCCTTGTTTAAAACAAAGTCAGTTTATTTTCTCCACTGATGCAGGTTTTCGTTGGTTGATCTCTGATTTTTTTCACAAAAAATTCTATCGACAAAAGTCGGTACTGACTTACTTTGTGGTTCACTTAAGATCACTTAAGAATCTTTTACTCGCTATTATGCATTATTGCAGCATAGATGGTAATCTATTGTATTTGATTTCGGAGTCCTCCGCTGCAGTATTTAATCAAGTGCCGTTATTGATTACAGTTTGTATTTAGTAAGAAAGTGTTCATTTACAAGAGCCTTTTCATGCTCGGTTTTTCTTACTTCAGGGAAAGAGCCACCCGCAATCTTCTCTTAGTTAACAAGACAGACGCTTATGTGTGGGCTTTCATGGAATTGATTTGGTCTATACGAATTATTTGTACTAGTGGCTATTTTCTTTAACTGCCTGCTCACAAACTCTTTAAAATAGGGCGATAGCAAAGTCATAAAACCTTGGTTGATATTTTGAGCTACATCCGCAATGTGACATAGCCACTTAAGTTCGCAATTGCATCTCATTCCACTTCTTTATTTTCAGCTAAGAATTTATCATATGAAATATAAGAAGTTTATCAGAAGAAGAAAATCGAAGATTACTGACAGGTGCAGAACTTCAAAGCCTTGCCATCGCAGTTGAATTTCTGAAATAGTCGCCCAAGTTAATGGAAAATCTTATATTCATATACTGTTAGTGTCCGTTCGTTCTACATTATCGTACTACTTTTTTGTTTTTTCAAGGACTGTACAGTGTGTCATTTTGGGTCTTTTGAAAATGTTCCTGACGTTTTTAGTGATAGATGGCATTAATTCAAGAACACCTGATTGAAAGGTGACCGTTTAAACCATGAATTTATGTGCGTAGAATTCTAGAAGAACACTGCGTAGGCTTGCAAAACAATTTGTTGTGTTTTACGGGAAAGGACCTTTATCAATGTCACTTTATTTCTAGCGAATTTGGTGTCAAAGATAAACCACAATCACCAAAAAGGCTAATGAAATTGTAGAAAAAGTCGAGAAAGAGCGGCATATCAGCACTATCGATGTTGCTTTGTAGCTAGGCATTGACCTCCATTTATAGCAAAGTAGATACAAAAAATAAAGTCGATGTATGTGTTCCTCATGAATGGAGAGCGAAAAAATATGATGGACATCATCTGCGATAGGTTCTTAAATTATCGGATCATCCATCGGAAGCCATCACAAGCGTTTGGAAGCCAGAATTGGCAGCGCAGAAGCGGATAATTATGTGTGTGGTGGGATTGGGAAGGGAATTGTAAACCATAAAGTCCTTCCAAATGGTTAAACACTTTAACTTTTAACTCTAATGTAAACAACTCGAAATATTACTCAAGGTTAATACAAAAAAACGGCCCGAATTGATCAATACGAAAAATGTTGCCTCCCTCGACGACAACGCCCGATCACGCACTTCTTTGATGTCTCGTCAGAAATTATAAGAGATTGGTTGCGCTTTGATACACCCACCGTATCTAGACATAGACCACTCTGACTGTCACCTGTTTTGGCTTCTGTAGAACTCCAAATAATTTTTCAACCAAGAACCGCAGAAGTTCTTCGTCAATTGCATATGACTTTAGCCAAAAAAATGGAAAAAATTATCAATAATATTGTAATATAAAATAGCATATTTGGCTTAATAGAATATTTTGTATACTCTAAGAAACTCAATTAATTTTACAAAGAACAAGAAACGAACTTTTTCCAAGAAGCAATATTTGCCCTGCAAATGAGTTGTACATCCGTTGTAACTTTTTTGCCATATACACATAAAAACTTTTTATTAAGAGCTCTTTCTCAGGGTATAATCTAATCTAATGGTCCTTTTAAGCCGAAATCGGGCCAGCCATGCGGGGAAGAACGCGTTGTTGCCTACCTCGACCTCGGTTTTCAAACAGAACAGGGGCAACTGTCGCAGTTCTTGTTATTGACCCATTTCCGTCCAGCGATCACTGAGCATCAAATATAAGTTTGAGCAGCAGTTTCTGATAAGCTTTAAAGTTTCTAAAGAGATAATCAGAGTACCGTTTTTTTATTTGGACGATCTAATCACATAAAATTTGTTCATGCCCACGGTTCTTAGTAAAAAATAACCTATTGTACGATTATACGTAATGTGTAGAGTGTTTTTTTTTTCATGGTATACAATTTTAAAATAAAACAGAGCACATAACAATCATGGCAAAGGTCATGGTACTGACTTTGTTGGAAGATAATTATTGTATATGACAATATTAGTGCTTATCTTGAAATATAATAGTCGTTGACATCCACTTCATCCATCGTCCTCTGTCTTATCGGTGTAGACTAACGACTTTACATATTCCTATCAATACAATACAAATGAGTTGTATCACATGATCTTGGATACCACATGTTCATTATACGAATCTATGCACTAATTGAATGTTCCTTTCAATATATTGTCTATGGCTAATTGCGTGTGCCTTTGCGCGTTTTCCTGCCAAAAACCTTTATGAAATTCGCAGCAGCACACTAATAAAATTGGGTTTGTTGAAAAAGGGCGGATAACACTTTTACTAAAAACTATCTTGGGGACGCTAAAGCCATAAGACATAACGCACTTCCCGTCCACCTCCATTATTTTTCCATTTTCCCCGTAAAATGCTCTCCAGAGAAGGATCATAAGATCATCCAGAGAAGATTGGTTGAGGGCAAGGCATCTTTTTCACGAAGGCAAGATAAAATGGGAAATCAGCTCGTTTCAACCGTTCAAAGCCCAAAGCGCCGTGGGAGTCTTCTCGGATCTGCCCCAGAAGAGGACCCAAACCAGAGGATGTTCTCTGGTGAGCATCTTTAGAACCAATCAAACAGATGGAGAGATATTATTGCGAGAGTCATACCCACAATTTGGTGTGAACCTACAAAACTACCAACATTCTATCGGCTTATAAGTGTCTCTTCATTTATCCTCAAAACAATGGAAACAGTCGTTGACAATTACATAATAAACCGGTAAATAAAGCAAAGCCCTGTCTATATCAATAAATTTGCCTATCTATCTAGATAGACCTCTTCAGTGGCTAACCTCCGGGATTGGGAAAACATTTAGACTTCGACAAGACAAATCGCGCCGTTTTACCAAGATGTATCAAAAACAAAAGAGTTTATAGTACTACAAGTACGTGGATAACAAATAAGCTATATAAAAGAAGAATAGAAACGATATTAGGTAGCACACAACTCAGTTGCATACACCATCTAAGAATTGTTCTTGCAACTATAAAGTTTTCAAGTGAAGTGAGATTCCTAGATGCTACCCTGGATAAAAAACTCACTTGGAATTTACACATCACAAACCATGGGTTGCCGTGGCTCAAGTGGCAGTGGACTGGCTTTCAAATCAGAAGGTTCGGTGCTCAAATCCCAAACGCGCCCGAAACGCATACATTTTTTTAGTTAACAAAAATCAAGTAAGATGAGTAGTTGACTGGAAATCAACAACAAGCCAACTTCCAATTTAGTCTCCAGATTAAATTTTAGATGCCACCCATGGAGCAGAATAACAACTGAACCCAAACATCTTTCTTTCTCTCTCTATCCGATTTTCCAAAAAACTTAACACATGCTGAGGTATTACAAATGTATTCATACCCATTTGAATGTTAAGTTCTTTAAAGAAAAAAAAAACAAGGATCTTGCTATGGATCAGCAAACGTCTACTGGGTGAAAACTGGAGCCCATGTGTGTACTATGGGTGCAATGAGAATATCATCCACCGCAGCACTTGAGGTTCTGCTCAACCTCCTTCCTCTGCATCTCGACAGACAGAAAAAAGGTTTGGGAAACGCCTACATGCTTATCGGAGTGGATGAAAATAACTTCAAAATAGTTCACCCAGAGCTTTCACTGGAACTCAAGGGAAATTGTCTATTAGGAATTACTCTTACAGACAACTGTCTGAAGAAGTTAAACTTCAACCATAACTTCAAGGATACCTATAATCTCTGATAGACAGAACTAGGAACTGAACATATCCCTGTTTACAAAAGATTCAATCGGGTGGTACACCGAGTTTCCAATGTTTCTTTCTTCGTGATATTCTTCCCCATTTCTGTTGGGCTTCTCTATAATCCTATTTTTAATTTTATTCATATTTGACCTAACCTTTTCCCTGTCAACTCTAGCTTCCATATGGATGTCTATCGGTGTGAAACTAGTTGTTGAATGAACCGACCTGTTATACCATTAAACACTTTGAAATATTCTTTCCTTTTTTGAAAGTTTTTATTTTTCTGCTCTTTTCACTTATTGTATTATGAAATATCTCAATGTCAGACTTACCAGTGTGACTATTTGTTTAAGTGAAATATACTTGAACTTCTTCTTATTGTAAAACTCCCTAACGTTTATGTTTTTTAATTCATTATCTAGAACAACTTTTTCTGGCTTTCCGTTGACTCAAAAATATAGTCTTAACTTGGTCTTTATTGCAATATTTATTCCTATCTTTTAATTAGAATATTGTTATAACAGTTTAAATGCGAGCAGCGACATCTAGATTTACAAAGCGGAGGATGTCGATACTCGAAGAGCAGAAGATTTCGATACTTGAATAACAAAGTCTCGAACATTGATGACTGGAGAGTGGAATCGAATTTTCTAGCAACTTGGAAATTGTATGTCACTCGAGTATAAATACCAGCATCCCCAAGGTATGCAAATTAGTTCATCAGTTGAATTTGAAGTGCTAATTAGGAGAAGTGATTAAGTGGTTTAAGTAAAAGATAAGAAAAGTATTAGCGGTTGAGAAATTGGATTGTATTGAGAGAAACAATTAAATAGTGAATTGTAACTGTGCTGAATAAAGTGATTTCTATTGAAAAGAATAAGTTCTATCATTTGTACCCACACAAACATTTTACATTGGTGTCAGAAGTGGAATAGGACTTATTGTGTGTGTACAAAAAAAATTGTGACTGTTTGAAAAAGCTAGAATGGGTCGAAAACTATTGCAGTTGACCCTCGTCTAACTCAAATCCGAGTTGAACAAGAGGAGCCTCAGCGCCAGTGGAGGAAAAAGTGACTTGGCGCTCCGACTTCAGGAGGCCTTGAACAACGAGGGATATGATCCTGATACACACTCTTTTGACGTTGACGAGGATGAACAGATAAGTACCGGCAGTGACATGGCTGCGATGATGCAACTCCTGTTGTTAAAAATGGGCGAACAGAAGAACAGCCTCGAACAAAAGCTGGATGAACAGAAGAGCAGCCTCGAACAAAAGCTGGATGAACAGAGGAACAGTTTCGACGAGCCTGCAGGGCATTCAACAGAAAATGGACGAACAAAAGAATAATCTGGAAGAACAAAAGAACATTCTCCAGCAAAAGTTCGAAGAAATCAATAACAAATTTGTAAGAATAGAGAAGAATGTTGACGAAATATTCGAACAAATGGACAGCAAAGTTGAGCAACTGGCAAAAGAGCTCGACACAGTGCAAAAACAGAAACTTCGAGAATGTTCTTTAAGCGGTCCAAGGAGGAAAGAGTTGAATCTTCCCTCATTCGATGGCCAGACCTCATGGTCTACTTATAAGAAGCAGTTTGAAATGGGTGCCTGCGCAAACGACTGGGATAATGAGGAAAAGTGCTTTGCCCTAACAATGGTTTTGCACGGTGCTGCAGCAGAATTGTTACAAGCAATAGACATCGAAAACCATAAAGATTATGTGACTTTAGTACAGGCTATCGAGAAACGGATTGGGGATAGCCACATGTAGGAGGTTTACAAGGTCCAATTGCAAAGCCGAACGCAGCAACGGGGAGAAACACTGCAGCAGCTCCAAGCAGACGTGAGTAGACCGGCACATTTTTCATACCCACGGCAGGCCAGGAAATTAGCGATGAAATGGCAAATGATGCATTTATCAGGGAATTGCAGATTCAAAGCTACAGTCAGCAGTAAGGATGGCCGGGAGAAGAACCCTTGCTGAAGCACTTGCCTTCGCTCTGCCGATGGAAGCAGCCAATCAGGCTTCCAGGGGAACACATTTCGTCAGGGAAGTATTGAATGCTTCTGCGTCTGCTAATGCCGAGGAAGGAGATACTCGACGGGATAGACACACAATTCACTGCTGGAATTGCAATAAAATAGGGCATCTTCAAAGGCAGTGTAAAGAACCAGTGCGACGAAAAGGCTGCCCTCACTATGCTAACAAGCAAATAGAAGAAGAAACCGGCAGAACCAGTTATCAAGAAGCCGGTCAACCTTCCCGAAGCCATCAATCGGGAAATGCTTAAGCACCAGCTTCGCGGGGCAGAAGTTGGTAGCAGGCGTCGACGGCCCCAGGACCATCATCCAAGTCTCGCTGGCAAAACGATACAATGAAAGTCTCCTAGTAGAAGTAGTCAGTGGGAAAGAAAAATGGATGGCAACAATAGACACCAGTGCCACGGCCTCAATCATCAGGAAGGATCTGGCACAGAAATCCTGGTTGCATAACATCAGCAGTTGCAGCTTGAGAACAGCTACGGGAGAAACGGCTAAGGTATATGGTGAAGTCATTATAAAAATTCACCTGGCAGGAATAGTCTTCTCTCACGTTTTTCTGGTAGCTGACATATACGAAGAGTGTATCATTGGTACAGATTTCATGAAAGAACATGGACTAGTAGTGGACTTTGGGGCACAAACCCTGAAATACGGAAACATGGAGATACCAATTATATACGGAAACGCCAATACTTCCGTCTTAAACGTCGTCATCTGCAGAAATCAGATTCTAGAGCCTTCGTCGGAAGCGATTTTGTATGGGCAAAAGTGGAAGGTGGTCCTGGTAGCCATGGATTCTATTTTATGGAGCCAGAAAATCGGAGAGACTTCATGGTGGGAAAGACCTTAGTGAAACCAAAGAACACCATGGTCCCTGTAAGGATTCTGAACCCAAAGACATTCAGTGTGAAGGTTAAAAAGGGGGAAGATAGTGGGAAAATGTGTACCTGTTGAGGCTATATTGACCACAACGGAAACAAATAGTGCAACACCTGTCGCAAGAGTTCAGAGCATAAAAATCAAGAACAAAATTCTCAGCCTCTGTAATTTGGACGAAGATCAGCGAATCCTGGCAGAAAAACTGTGAGTGAGTACGCTGATATATTTGCTACACAAGGCGGAGAATATGGACGTACGCATATTGTTCAACACCATATTGACACCGGGGACGCTCGACCAATCCGTCAACCAGCAATGCGTCTTCCATTGGCAAAGTCACCGAAATGGTGTCGAAGATGAAAACTGAGGGACTGATTGAAGAATAACAAAAAAGGACAGCTACCCACTTCCGAGAATCGATGACACTTTGGACATGCTTTCTGGAGCTAAATGGTTTTCAACTCTTGACTTGAAGAGCGGTTACTGGCAGGTAGGGATAAATCGCAGTTTGCAGTGATGCCGTTTGGACTGTGCAACGCTCCGGCCCCCTTCGAGCGACTAATGGAACGAACATTGCAAGGACTCACCTGGAAAACCTGCCTAGTATATTTGGATGACGTTGTCGTCATAGGCAATACGCTCGAGGAGCACCGCGAAAATCTAAAAGAAGTGTTTGAGAAGCTACGAAGTGCTCATTTAAAGCTCAACCCAGAAAAGTTCACCTTGTTCCGTCGGAAGTAAAATACATGGGTCACATTATATCAGCGGAACGAGTAAGGACGGATCCTGATAAAATCGAAGCTGTGAAAAGTTGGCCTTCTCGAAAAGATAAGCACCAACTGAGAAGCTTCTTGGGACTCGCCACGTACTACAGAAGGTTTGTAAAGGATTTTGCTGGTATTGCAAAAAGCCTGCACCAACATACGGAAAAAGGCCGATAATTCAGGTAGTCTGGAGAATGTGAAAAATCATTTCAAGAACTGAAGCGACAGTTGTGCAATGCCCCCATTTTGGGTTACCCCACGCCCGGAAAATGTTCATCGTGCACGCAGACGCTAGCAATGTTGGGGTCGGAGCTGTGATCTCCCAAGTTCATGACGGTCAAGAAAAAGTAGTCGCATATTACAGCAAAGGACTCTGCAGACCTAAAAGAAACTACTATGTAACTCGGCGCGTGCTTCTGGCTTTAATTCTGGCTACGAAGCATTTCCATAAGTAGCTCTACGGATAAAAGTTCATTCTTCGGACAATTTAAGAACCCTGAAGGTCAAGTTGCGAGATGGATTGAGCAGTTGCAGGGCTACGACTTTGAAGTGCAACATCGCAAGGGAAAACTCCACTCAAATGCTGATGCTCTTACTCGTCGACCGTGCGGAGTAAAATACGAACACTGCAACCGTAAAGAAGCGAAAGAACATGCCACTATCCAAATGATCAGGACTATAGAGGGATGGAGTATAGACGAAATCCGTTCCTCCCAACAGCCAGACAATGACATCGAACCAATATTGGCCTACCGAAACGCGGTCCATAGCTCAACAGGCCACACACCATCCGAGATCTTATTTGGTCAAACAATTCGGTTGCCAATTGAAGCAAAATTCGGATCCCCGCCGACGGTGCCCAAAGAGGTGAACGAGAACGTGAATGACTTGCGCAGCAGGATTCGTAAATTGCATGAAGACACCAGCGAAAGGATGAAGCTAGCAAGCAGCCGCATGAAGACTACGTACGATATCAAGGCGAAATCTTCCGGCTTCAACGAAGGAGATAACCCACATTAATGACGTTGTCTACCGGATCCAGCGTAGTGATCGAGGAAAATGAAAGTGTTCCATTTGGATGGAATGTGTCATTTCAACGAGATGATGAATGACGAAGTTATTCGGGACGAACAACTGTAGGGAGGGAGCAGTGTGATAACCATTTAAATGCGAGCAGCGACATCTAGATTTACATAGCAGAGGATATCGATACTCGAAGTGCAGAAGATTTCGATACTTGAATAACAAATTCTCGAACATTGATGACTGGAGACTGGAATCGAATTTTCTAACAAATTGGAAATTGTATGGGACGCTGGATGGCGAGGATTGTTCTCGAAGTATGTCATTCGAGTATAAATACCAGCATCCTCAAGGTATGCAAGTTAGTTCATCAGTTGAATTTGAAGTGCTAATTAGGACAAGTGATTAAGTGGTTTAAGTAAAAGATAAGAAAAGTATTAGCGGTTGAGAAATTGGATTGTGTTGAGAGAAACAATTAAATAGTGAATTGTAACTGTACTGAATAAAGCTATTTATATTGAAAAGAATAAGTTCTATCATTTGTACCCACACAAACATTTTACAATATGTTGACATGCTTCGAGAATTTGTCTACAAAAGTGAAAAAATTGTTTTTGCTAGTCGTATAAATGTATAAGTGCACTACTTGGTTATAATCGGTAGGAGTTTCGGCTATTTTAAATTTGTTCTTTATGGGTTTTCCATCGTATTTCTCTTGGTTGCACATATTACAATTATTAACATATTTTCTTTATTACCAGAGTTTAGAGTTTATTATTACATTAATAAGTACAAAGTGTGTAAGATTTCTCAAGTCTACCAATATGTAATAACTACAATATATTACTGCAGTTCTCTTAAATAACTTAGCGTTAAAGAAATTTTCTATATTTCTGATATTTCAATGGAGTTTCTTACTAAGACGAATTTCATAGATATAGTAAAACAAAATTCGGGGTATAAAAGAAATATAAATGTATAAGTCATAGTCAATAGTATGCCTATAATAAAAAATAAATAAATAAAGCCGAAATTGAAGAGGAAACCGCAATATACTGTGGAGAGCAAATATTATATCTACCATATTTATCAAAAACGAATAAAGGAAAAACAATTAAATAACAATAGGTGAAACAATTTAAAAAAAAGGCCAAAGTAGAAGCAATTATACTTTATATAAATAGTGCACATGTTAAAATATTATTTAAAATAGAGACTCCATTACAGATCTTGAGAGCAGCCACTTTCAAGTTTTTTTTAAGAATTGGTTTTTCTGTGACAGAAGATTGGATATATCAGTTGGCAGGTTGTTAAAAATATAAAGTGTATAGGAAGCCTCTACTGCGTGCTTTAATAAATCTCAAAGAATACTCGTACACCCCTTTTCTTCTAAAATGAATATTACTACTTTTAATAAAAAATATTTTAGGAGCTTTGTATGTCAATAGGTAGCAAAGTATAGCAATATGGTAATTCGCTGTGCTAATTCCTTTAAATTTTCGTCATAGATTAATTTCTTTAAGTCTTTATAATTTTTATTTATCTCCGAATGACTTGTTCCAAGGATTCAGTTTCGTTTTTCACTTCTTTAGCAAGGAACATGCATTTATAAAATTTGATATTCTTACTCGGATCGACTAGATCAATAAGTTTTAGTTGTACTGTTAACTATGAATATACTCGTATGTCTATGTTTTCTTTTTTATGAACCTTCTAAAAATATTAGGAAGCCTTACTTCGTCATTATCTTGAGAATTTATAAATATTTTTCTTGGGTAATTTACTACCTCAATTTCCTTGGTTTTATTGTTTGAAGGAATTATCTGTGTACAAAATATATTAACTATTGTTGCAAGTATCGGAAAATTATCGTTTCGCTTTTCTTTCTGGGAATGAATAGTGTTATCTAAGCTCATATTACCAACTTCAAAGTTTAAATTAAGGCTTTCCTCTTCTTACTCTTCCCTCTGGAATATAACAAAGATATTAAGATACCAAAAATTTCATTTATTTGGAGATTATTATAATCCACATAAATGTATAACAATTGACGAGCAATTACACATGTGCTTGTTTTTCGTAGACGATGTAAGTTTCGTCAATACATGCCGTCGAGAACATTAAAATATGGATTAAAATGTATATGTAGGAGAAACTATTGGTGCCACTTTATTTTACCGTGTAGATTTGGATGTCGCTGATGGATTGGGAAGTCACAATATAACATTAGATAATGTTTTTGTTTCGCAGAATCTTAGTCAAAAATTGTTGTCAAAAGGCATTACAATAATTTCTACTATGAGAAAAAAAAAATAAAAGTAGCATTCCACCAAAGCTTCTTGAATGTAAGAATATGCCATTGGTTCAATCTACATTTACACCTACTAAAAATACAGTAGTTGTTTCATACATTAGAAGGGAAAAGCAAATGGCCTTTACTGCGAAATAAATGGATTTTCACTTCACGTTTTGGTAAACCAAATTCAGCTTCATAACCCGCTTTGCTGCAACAATTTGACGAACAAGTGCACCAACTGCTTAATCTTTACAAGATATTTTTGCATCATCCTTTTCAATTGCAAAAAAAAGGATCAAGAAACGTTGCATTACAATTAAAAAGCAGAGCAAGATGTCACGTTTGCTATAAAAGAAGTCTGAAACTAAACAGTGTATATGGGACTTTTTTTTTGTTTTTTTTTTTGTAAAACTCAACGTAATCAATCTTTTATGTAAAACGCATTCACAACGAACTATAATAATTTGAATTGATTTCATTCTGGCTCAGGTGGTAACGTATTGGCTTCCCAATTGGGCGGTTTCGCGATCAATGCCAACCGCTCCTGAAAGCATTCTTTTTTCAGGCAACTAAAATCATTTCAGATGAGTGGTTGCCTATAACACAAAAACAAGTCAAATTACACTAATAATTTAGTCTCACCAACCCATGGAGCGAAGTAGCCACTAAGCCGAAACATCTTTTTTTCTCCTGCAGTCCCATTTTCTGAAAAACTTAACACATGCTTTGGCATCATAAGTGTAGTCATTCCCCCTTGAGTGTTAAGTTCTTACAAAAAAATCTGTACTATTATAAATCTGTAATGAAGCAGCGTCTGTACATTCAAGGTATTATACAAAAAAAAAAAATACTTCCCATCTTTCGTACAGACGTGTCTCTTCCCAAATCAATTTGTTTTAAAATGTTTGCCCGTTTGTCCAATTGTCTGTTTGTCCGAGCATCATAAAAAGACTACTCATTTTCATTGCGATCGATTGAATAGAGCCGGAGTTACCATTAAAGAAACATTTCAAAGTAAGAATATTTTGAAAATGCGAACTACTACTACATTTGCATATATTTTCATGTATGAATTACACACGTGGTTCAGAACCAGAGAAATGCATGTTTATGCTTTCGCGAGCTAGCAAAAACATAAACATTTACGAGTAATTAATTGCTCCCCGTTTACTTGCGTTTCCCGCTCAATTGCGTTCAAAATCAAGCAAACTTCAAATTTCATATAAAATATACGGAGCTTTTCCCGTTTCATTGAGTTCTGCTTAATTGCATTTTCCGGTTAATTGCGCTGACATGTTTTGTGACTTGTTTAAATATACAAATTTCGTTTAAATACAGATTTATAAAAAGAAAACTATCAAAAATTGGGAAGTGAACCTACGGTTCAAAGTGTTAATTTCACAGCACATTTTTAACCATGTGTGAGCTGTCACAAGAAAACGATTCATTTATGCGACAAAAAAGAAACAACCGGCCGAAAGTGAACGTTAAATTTCAGATAATTTTGAATTTCGTTGAGATTTATGTGAATTAATGAACTTACGCGCACAAACAATAAAAACACCAGTTTGCAGCTTTAACAAGAACTTGAAATATTAAATTAAGTTCGTTTAATGTTCAAACCCAATTTATGTAAAAATACGGATGTTGAAAATCAATCGATTGGATCATACACAAAAAGCTGGTTCTTTTGGAAAAATCCAAAACATGCAATATGAAATCCAAACGAGACCGAAAGAGAAGGTGCAGTAAAGTGGAACGCGCCGTGTCTATTTGGTTCCACAATATGAGAGCCGCTGGAACTGGAACTTCAACTGTTGAGTCTTTAAATATGCTGCTTGAAAAGGTGAAACAATTTGCTATTCAAATGGAGGAAGAATTTAGTCCTTGGAGGAAGCTAGTAAAAGCGGGAACAAATAAGGGTAAGAAAAATAGACGGAGAAGCATTCTCCTATAAACGCTTGTTCGAAAATTCCTGTGCAGAGTATATTTTCAATGCCGATGAAAGTGAGCTTGCCTATAAAGCTCTGTCGACATCATTTTTCAAAACAACGCATGACACTTCTTTTTATTTGTAACGTAACTGGAGAGTACAAAAACGTGATCGTCAAGCAAAAATTAAAAAGTTCGAGGTGTTTCAGAAACAAAATCTTACCTTTAAAATATTATTCGCGGGTGCTTAGATGACGTAAATTACATGGGACGATATTTTAACTTCTTTGGACCGACAAATGATAAACCAAAATTACAAAATCATTTTATTTTTTGTTAACGCATCTTGTTATTATACAACAAACGCTTTTAAAAATATAAACGTGTAGTTTCTACCACTGACTACATCCGTTACCCAGCTACTCGACCAGGGTATAATTCACTGTTTCCAGTCATATTACAGGCAGATTATCATTCGTAAACATATAACTGCAGTTGAAAGAGGAGTAATCGTTGTCGAGTTTACAAAGTCAATACAACTTGTTAATGCCTTTCACATAATTAAATATGTTTGTTTCAGAAAGGTTATAGTTATAATTTTTAGGCGAAATTTATCGTTTGCCAAGAAGATGAGTTTGAGGAAATTAAGGAGAACGATGTTTTACAAAATCTTCTAAGATATGAAGGGAAATTTGAAGATAATGTTTGCCGTGGAGACGATTTAATTTAATTTAATATACTAAACGAAATATCGCCGCCAATTCATGGCGTTATGAGCGAAAACAACATTTTTTAAAATACTCCAATGAACCAAGAAGCTATAACTTCTATGAATGTTGTTCGTAACTAAAATACTTACTGTTTCAACAGAATTGGAAAACATTGAAGAATATTTATTACGAAAATTGTGCGAAATTAATTTGCAGGCCAAAATAATTAATTTCTTTTCCATGTTTTAAATTGTTCATCTTCTAATCATTTTCTGCGTAATATTCTAATGAGCTTCAAGCTATTAACAACGAAGTTTCTGTTTTATTTGAGTTAAATTAATTTGTTTAGTTTATTTTTTCAATAAGATGGATAAGAAGTGAGTTGTGTGTTGCGTGTCTTTTTTCATCCCGCATAATTGAGTCATCAGATCAATTAAGCGGAAGTTTTTTAAATGATTCGATGGCGCAATTAAGCGGGATTTCCCTAATTGAGCTCCCCGGGTAATTGTGTTAAAATTTTTGCATTTTTATATGGAGCAATTAACCGGGATTGTTGTATATACAAGTATGTATCATACATGTGCACGCTCACTCAAAAGGGAAACCAAGAAAGAAACAACAAAACAAGATTTTGTTTTCAAATCTCACTGGGATACTCGTATCATCGTTTTCAATGATCTTCGCTGGGTTCTAATTAGATTTTGTAAGGTAAATAAATCTACTAATATTAATAGTTTGGAATAACTTATACAAATGGGTGATACCTTCAAATTTTTCTTATGTCTAGCACTTTAAAACGAATTAAAATTTAATCAAACCGGATACCCCACATTGGAAATGTAAAAAAATGTTAAAACTATTTAGCGGTTTGACCGCTGTGTGGAAAAAGGAGATAATTTATGAATTTTGAAGTCGAAGAAGTCAAAATCTTAAACGCATGTACCCGCGGATAGGATGTTTTCAACTCGCGAATTTGCTTTCGAGTTCAAACGACCTCGATTCCCGTCGCCCTCTGCTTCGCCATGACAGTAAACAAGTCGCAGGTTTGTGCTTTAAGGGCTGTAGTTGTAGATTTCCGAACGCCTTGTTTCGCCCATAGCCAACTCTACGTCGCCTGTCCGGGAGTCAGAGACTCCTCTAGCAGACAGAGCAGTGAATTCACTTCACTCCCAGCGTTTCTGTTGACTGAAAAATGTAACTGGTTGTTAGTGGAACCAAAGAATTAAAAATACTAATGTACTCGTAAATTCAGTAAAAATTAATTAAACATTTACTTTATATTTACCTTTGCAAAACATGAAATTAATTTCTTATTTGCTTTACTTTTTGACTAATTTTTTTTAAGAATTTAACTCTCAATAGAACATGAGAACTCTTTAAACACCTAAACACCTCACACGTTGCCTGCCAAAATGTTTGTCTTTCGGGCCTCGGTCGGGATTTACGCCAGATTACCCGATTGAGAAACTAATAAAATACTACTTGCTTCAAGGCCAACCACTAAAAGCCGTATTTATTAAAAGCCTCAATAATATTCGAAAGCCTATGTATTATTTTGAGTAGCATTCAACCATCAGATACCTTTTATCACTTATTCACTATACCAATGCGAACGGAGTTGCGGGTATAAGCTAGTAAAATTATTAAATCAATATTTTTTTTATTCCCACTGAAAAAGAAAATAAATTTCATGGAAAACTCACTAAAACCCCATATGGGTATAAGTCTACACACGAGGGGAGACAACGTAAGTCTTTTTGAGGATGAGATGAAGGTTAAGAATATTTTCGGTTGCGTTTGTAGTTTTGAAGTTAATTCTCTTCTAGCACAAAAGCCTTGAAAACGCTCCCTGTAAACATAAATATAAGTCCATGTGCGTTGTTCTTTTCGTGTGTCTGTTTTATCATTTCATTACTCTCTAAGTGGAACGAAGACAACTTAAGTAACCAGGACAAATAAAGTGTAATATTTGTGTGACAAGACTACCAAGCAATACTCTATATGTGCTACTAATTGAAAAAAGGCAACTTTTTCCACACAAGATACTGTTTTGGTGGTAAATATAATTTTCTGTGACACATTTCCTTAGAAGTTAAGCAACATATCAATACTATAAAGGAAGGAATTTGAAGTCAACAAGTAATGTTTATCTCTCACTGTTTCTTTATAAATTGTCAAAATTAAATTAACAAAGAACTATTTCTAGTTTCTATTCGTCATGAAATGTCGAAATGATGAATAAGATTTTTGGATGGACAGGTACTTAAACAAATGAAATTGTCACTCGAAAAACCACAACTCACAAAAAATGATTTCTGGCCTTGGCATCAATGAGCTATTTTTTTTTTAAAGAAACTTTACGTTGTGAATATTAAACATTGTCGACAAATGTTGGTCAGCTTTTTCTTTTTGAAATGGGATGTATTAAATGTGGTTAATCGCTGGTTTCAACAAGACAGGGGTTAAAGAATTCGTCTTTTTTTTTCTTTGAATTAAAGTTGAAGAATGTAACGCGTACAATTGTGTCTCTCACGTATGTATCTGCATATCTACTGGCCTAATTTTGGGGTCGGCTTAGTATGCGGACCATAGTACTGTATCATCATTTATATGTATACGTATGTATTTACTTATTTATATGTATATTACTCTCTTACTTAGCGTATTTACTTATGTAAACATCACTCTCATACTCTCTAAGAAAATAACATTGTAACAGAACCACATTGAATAAAAGGGCAGTCTTGATCTGACCGCAAACGAAATTGGACGCGATTTAATTAAATAGGTTACCTACTACGATTTTCTCAGAAGTGGGATGAGCTCGGACGCTTTAATGTGAAAAAAGTATAAAGTGAAAGTTAACAAAAAACCAAAAAAAAAAAAAATTTAAGAAAAAGAGTGTAAACTTAACAAGGAAACAGAAAAAAAAATAAAAAATCTGCCGATAGATGCAGGTAAAGAGCACTTTGACTGTAGAGATGATAGCGGCAACAGAACGAGATTATTACAAAAGAAAGGCTGAACTGCTGTGACGGAAAAGAGATCTCCTTGTTACAGAAACGAGTTTCTTAAAACACTCGCACAGTGCACAGAAAGAGATGATAAAAGATACGGTACAAGTTCAGAAGGCAAGCGGGTTCGTCATTGTCGAAGGACAAAGCCCGTTAACTCTTTACAAAGACTTACTGCCAGAATACGATGGTGGAATTAACTTGGATGTGTGGGTGGCGTAGTTTCAAAACGTTAAAGCAATGTACTCGCTAGACGAGAACATGTCTCGTTCCTTAAAGATGTGCAAGCTGAAGGGAAAGCTCTGAGTTGGTTACATTCAAACCCAAACAGAAAGTGTTGCCGATTTACTCGTAACAACGCAATTAAAAGAGCTTTTCGGTAGTAAGGAAAATAAGCTAGCCATGCGTCATAAATTTGAATGCCGGATGTGGAAAGTTCATGAAATATTTGCCGAATATTTTAATGGTAAAATAATTTTATCCAACTCGGTACAAGTCGATGAAGAAGAGCTCGTAGAATCCCTGGTAGAAGGGATTATGGATGAGCAGCTGAGGTTGCGGGCTTTACAATGCTTTACAATGCAGGCATTCTCGAAGGTGAAGCAAAGACAAGTCAAACGGCCAAGGACTACGACGACGACCGCTACGGTGCGATGATACAATTGTAACTCCGTTGGACACGTAGTAAAAATTGTAGTAACCTATTTAATTAAATCGAGTCCAATTTCGTTTTGCGGTCAGATCTAGACTGCCCTTTTATTCTATCTATTATGTGTTTCGGTTACAATGTTATTTTCTTAGAGAGTGTGAGAGTGATGTACATATAAATAAATAAATACATACGTATATATATAAATGCTGCTACAGTACCACTCTAAAGGCTACTCTATTTTGGATCACCCAAAAATTTGCAGACATTTTCGCAATTAAATGATCCAATTATTTTTCTTTCGGCCCCTTCTTTGAACTCCGGCTGGAATTTTTACCTATATTCCTTTTTCCACCGGATTTTGCAACGACCTTCCTTGAACATGGCAATAAAACCAGTTGGTTTGCTCAGCCTCTTTCTTAATGTGGTAATGTGAAGACTTTCGCGGATGCCGGTACTTTTTTAAGAATCGTGCTTTGTTACACTCGCTAATATTCGTAACATTGTCCAACATTGCGATGCGTTAGTTGAATGTTAGCAAACGTTTGTCGTATGCAACAAACTATTAAGTTTAGGCGGAGTTTTTATATCGCAAAATACCGCGGAGTGTTCGCGCCATATTCTGTATGGGATATCGTTAACGACAGAGCCTATGTATTTCCATTTTTCAATTTTTTAATAATATATATTTTCCACGACGACTCCTTCTAAATATATGTCTGGAGTTGGGTTTGCCGCTTCGAGAAATCGGCATGATAGTATGATGGATTCGTAACTCGTTGGCTTCTAGTGTCCTTCTCAAGTTATTAAGATTTGGGCGAAGGGAGATCACATCATTGTCTACAATACTGCTATCTTCGATGAAAAGCAGACAAATTATTCCTGACGTCGATGAAAACGACATGCACATCCGTTGAAGCTTCTCGATGCTTTTCCATCATTATAAGAAAATACTAACAATAATATTCTTTATTTATTATTAGTTTTAAAAAGATATTGTCTGCCAACATCGTAACAATCTTCACATGCATACAGATATCAACAACAAATTCAGCAACACATTTGTTAATAGCACCAAGGTTAGTTACTTCTTTAATATTTCTGACCAATTGATTAAATAATCTGAAGCCCCTATATTTTACTCAATTCTGAGCTCTTGCGTTCAAAAATTCGTCATTCATATTTCTTAATGTATGGCGTTGGATTCCTCTTATACAACGATTACCTTTTGTCAGGTACTTTGTTAGTACAAAAATTGACATATTTATAGTAACTCTTTGTTTACCGAATATCAATTTTAACATACATAACATAGTGACAATCGGAATATACAAAGTATAAAAAGTGTAGTAATTTTAATATGCTTCTGATTGACTTATTTTTTAACATTTGAAGTCTGCTTATTTGATTTTCGCTACTAAGAAATGGAACAATTGAACAATACTTGAAGCTTAACAATCACATTATACATTTTAATCGCTGTTAAAATCCATTTTTTTTTTTCATTTTTCTAAAACAAATAGTCAACATGGTTTTCAAAATTTAATTTAGAGTCAATTATTATACAAAGACACTTAATCTTTTGAACTTTTTCTATATAATCATTTCCTATTTCACTTTCAATCATTTTGAATCTTTTGATGACAATCTTCAACATATTCTTCATATATAAAACATAAGGCATCGTCAACACTATTAGCACTCATTCCATGTCGTTACAAATAAGGAATAAAAGTACTCCCAAAACTGGTCTTTGAGATACCTACTCCTAATTTTATTTCTTTTAGATTTGACAAGTTACTGTCTACTATCTGTCCCATAATAATTTTTGTAACTTTTGTAAGAGAACGATCCTATCTATAGTTCCAAATGCTCTATTAAAGTCTAATAAAAGTCTGTACCTACATTTATCCTTTGCAATGCACTGCCTCCTATTGGTCAAGACGAAATTTAACGTACTTTCAAAAGATTGCCCAACCATATTGGGCTTCTATAGTGCTATTAAATTATGTCTTTCGAAGTTGTCGTCCATTTGATTAAGCACGATTTTTCCTCTATTTTTCAAAAAACAATAGGGTCTGTATCTCTTAATCAAGTCAATTACTTGTGTTGTTGTTGTGTGTATTATGTGTGTTGAGTCTTATCTAAATGTATTCTTGTAAGTCGGTTGCTATTTTCACCAAACCAGAGCAAAGTGCGCATGTGATGATCCATGTTTAAATAATTGCATATACTCGTAGTATATTGTTTACTGACCTCTGCATCAAACCACAAATATTTTCTCATTGCTGTAGCACTGAATTAGCTTTTAAACATAAATTTCTCAACACGTTTATTCTAAATACGGATATACGAGTAAGATTGAGATAAAACATAAATCCAGACTTTCCATCTTCTTTGAGATTATGACCAAATCTTTACTTTCTCCGTAACAAGGAAAATCGTGTGCAACTGAAGTGACATCTTTGCGCTCTTTTCATTTTTATTATACGAATATCATCTCTATATCCAACAACGTCAGCATCAGTCACTGAAATGTCTTCAAAAAGAGAACGGACGTCCTTTGCTGACCCTAAGTTTTCCTTCTTAATATTTATCGCCCAATTTCTCAACACAAAAGTTGTCCACCCATTTTATAACCAGCAGGGCAAGACAAATGTTTCATTACAAAGTGATCCCAAACTACCAAGAAGCTAACAGTATCCTCGTCATTGCTATGTCTTCGACGTAGTTTACCTATTTAATAATATATATTTACTCGTGTGTTATCCCTGACACCTACAACTCGTATACTGACTTTATTAAATCTAGCCATCGTAGAAGAAAAATAACAAATTTAAGTTGTTGGTGTAGTACATTGAGAAGAACTCACTGAGCTGATGCGTTTTAGACTGTTCTCTATCGCATTTGACTGCTATCGCATTTGGTTGCGATTTAGTTTGCCTCGAATTCTGTATCGATTTCGTGTCCAGCTCTGAAGTTTTCCTTTCAAACATTCACAGAATTCTTTAGGTGCTTCTGCTGGACTGGAAATAGTTCATGTGTTATAACGTTGTTGCTTTTTTTTTCATTTTCTATTACATCATTGATTGACTTGGAACTTCTGCTGTACCTACACTTCTTAATATCAGTCATCTTCTTAATTGGTGTATTCCAACCAGGAGGTTTGAATCGAGCTCTTATCTGAAGGTATAAAACTGAATGCTGCAAGACTTCGAAAATTGAAATTGAATTATGGTGACAATTGTCAGTATCTAATGTGGACGAGGTACAACTCGTCTCAATAAATGGTTTTGCTTTATATCCTTTGAAAATTTGTTTATACTATCCGAAAGTCTGTAAATTCCCTAAATTAATGAAACCATAATTCACAATTAAAAATAGATTTCTCTATACCTGGAGGTAAAAAAACATACATATATATGCATGTTCTTGAAATTCTGGCCAAATTGTACTGCCCACTTGTTTCGACGCAATATATACATCCAGCCTCTGTAAGTGAAAATAACAATTAACATTCGTACGAAACTTTTCCAGGAGTGATTGTAAATCAGCATTTAGTCTCTCGGTTGTGTGAGCAGTAAATTACATTTTCGTGCTCATTAAAAATGTATCTTGAAGTATCTGTTTAGTTTCTCATTAATTCGTTGTGCGTACGCACCTTCCAAGGCTTTGTCGAACTCATTGAACACGTTGTCGATGCTGGTAGTTGTACTGACGCCTTCAATTAGGCTTCGACCTAAGCCCGCATGTCCGTTTTTTTCTTATTTGACAGGAATAAGTAATAAAAAATCGCTTGAGATAATTTTGCTTTTAGATGTGACATACGAGTAGTGTGTTCCCGCATGTTACTCAGAACTACATATTGAAGGCCAGCTTATATACATATGTGTGTATATACTTATGTATTTGCGAGTATGTAAGTAAATACCAATTCATTTCGCTACGCTCGTACTGACTAATCCCATAATCCAAAACTCATTTCTATCACGTAAGCAACATTGAGTCTTGTTACGGGCAACCTTTTTTTTCGCACCGCAAAGGGATATGGATTAGAGGTTGACTTTGTATACTATAGGTCTTCTCTGACATAATCAAGTGAAACACAAAGGGGAAAATAAAAAAAGAAATATGCGAATGAGTTCTGTGGCAATGGCAATTTCGGTGCCATGTACTTAATCGAACTCCCCTGTCTGTAATAAAAGTAAGGTCATTACAATGAGATATTTGAAGATAAGTGCTTTGGCGGCTTTGAGAATCATTATTTATGTCATGATTTCTTGTACATATTGTTCTCGTATATATTTATGTTCAAGTGGCGTGTGTATGGCACATATGTAGCTAATTCCATTGTTTTCTTTGGCCTCGTCGCTCTGAAATTTGGAAGAAAAATTTAATAGATATGTATTTTTATAATTGATCTAGGTCATGTCAATGTATGGTTAGATTGGTGTAGTTATCAGTATAAGGATAGCTTTTTCGTGCGATGTTGTGGACCTTTATCGTTTGAGGCTAATAACACCAATCAAATGTTTTTAATAATAATTTTAATAATCAAGGCAAATGCAGCTATATCCGAGGCGGACGAATTTTCATTGGGATAGAGCGTCTAAATACTCGTAGTTGGACATGATTTTCTCCCATTTCTTTTGTCGAAAAAATATTGGAAAAGCTACCTACTTCATAATTTATTTGCCGATCAGATAGTTCTCAGTAGATACAACTAAGTTGTTGTTATTCAACAAAACCAACCCACTACTTTATTTATGACAATGTTATTCGTAAAGCCATCTTTGCATCTATGGCTGGCCTTTCTAATAGCGCCCAGCCTTAATGAGAAATTTCTTGTAGAGATTAGTCCAATGCCTGTAATTTTAGGGGAAGTCATTTGAGGAAGGCTCGGCAGCCATGCAAGTGCTTTAAGTAGCCCCGTGGCCTGGCACTTGCTTGGCAAAGAAGACAAATTTTGCACCATATTTCATCTAGGGCTAGGCTTCAATGAACTAATAGATTTTCCGTGTAGAACTAATCTGAACTTTAATCCAAAGTGACTGACCCACCGATTGCTGTGGGGTACTGCGACCTAAGCGATTTATTGTGCAAAAAAGTCAGTTTAAGATGCCAGATGACCCTCAACTTTCTCGATAAATCTGAAGATCACTCTGGTAGAGATTTTTCTCAAAAATTAATGCTGAAGCCTTTCCAGCCAGTTCATCTGCTTTTTCATTTCCTTCAATACTCTCGTGCCCTGGTACCTACCAGAGCCCAACTTTTTTTCTTTTTGATAAGTCTCGAAGAGTAATTAATCAGTGTATCACCGATTTGGAGTCAAACAGGTTTGATTTTAATGCTTTAAATACTGCTTGATTGTCCGTGAATATATGGATGAAAGAGTCTTTCATTTCTGTTCTAAGGACGATACTGGCACATTGATTGATAGAAAAAGCTCTCAGCTTGGACCTCTGAGATATTTTTCTATAGTTTGGAACGTTTGTATTTGGGCCATGGATTACAGCACCTACTCCGATGTTCACTTTTGAGCTGTCCGTATACCACTTATTACCTTTAAGATTTGATTTTGGGTTTTGTGGGCCTCACTTTTGTCGATTTGAGATCACAATGTTGAACCTCTTGTCGAGGCATATAATGTTTGGTATGCAGTCATTTATCACGCAGATCATGTCGAGAACAGGAATCTCTGAAATCAACCTTGTGAAGACCGATTGTGCAAAGAGTTTCTTCTCTTCTGTTTATAATAACCTGACTGTACTGCGAATAGAGAGTTTTTCAACATATACATATTTACGAAGTGGAGTGAGGCCAATGAAAGCTTCGATGGTACTGTGGTGCAGGGTCTCATATCACCAGAGATACCTATGCGTAAGAATCTTTGAAGACGTTGCAGATTTAATATGGTGATTTTTTCCACTCTACCTGACAAGTAGGCGTTGATTGGTATGTCATTGCATAGATCCCATGTGTGACATAAACATGTGTCTACCAGCCCATGGGAATTTGGTGGCGTTGCTAATTTTGTTATTAATGAGTTGCAATTAAGTTTTTGTCTAAAACTATCTCCAGATATTAAACTTCATTGGAATTCTCAATAATTGTATAGTTCAGAGATATCTGGTCAGGACTCAGCTTTCTTCTTCGACCGATGGTGATAAACACAGCCTTTCCGAGATTGATTAATGCGTTACAAACGTTTCTCAGCTCAAAAAAAAACGATTTGTTTTTTGCATGAACGAATTCTATATTCTTTTGCAATTCAAATGCAGCAAGAGTTTTTCAAAAAATCCAATAATTAAGAAAGTTATAACCGTTAGACGTCGGACCGGGCGGAGCGCTCATAGGGACGTGAACAGCTGCATGCCTGCTCTGCCTTCCTACCTTCTCTAATGAGGGGTCAGTGCCCTCGCAAATATTTATACCTGCTTAGCAATAGATTTAAACCTTGTATAAGAATATTAGAATTCAGAATATTCCAGAAGGCACTACTCGAGCGCGTTTTCAGTTTTGCTTTCGAAGCCATGCAGGCAAGACACACTGCAGATTTTGCATTTCGTTTGTGTTTTCCTCGAAACAGTGTTTTCCGAGTCGGTACCAGAAATATATCTTGAACCACTCGACCGATTTGCATGCATACTTTTTTTTTTTTTTGTTTCAAATGAAACCTACCAGAGATATTCCTGGTACCGCCCAGCACGTTTTTGAAGAGAGGTTTCTGGAGATGGGCGAAATGTATACTTTATAATTGTTTTTCTTCAATTGTCAATAAAGTTTTGTATTCGTTAAGGAATACTTTACACAATGTATATTTTACTTTTCTTATATTAATTTAATATCGTAGCGAAAAAAAATCTTAAAAACGCTCCGTTTTTGAGCGGAGAAACGTATGTAACCCATTAAGACGTTACCTCTAATGCATCACTCAGTCACTATCAGTGGATGATCCTGGCTCAAGTGCTAATGTATTGGCTTCCCAATCGGACGGTTCGGGTTTCAATACCAGCCATGACCGAAAGACTTTTTTTCAGGCAACTAAAATTTCCTGAGATGAATGGTTGCCTAAATACAACATCAAGTCAATTTACACTAACAATTTAGTCTCTCCATTAAATGTTGGATGCCACCCATGGAGCACAATGGCCACTGAGCCTAAACATCTTTCTTTCTCTTTCTCTTCTCTTTCCAATTTTCCGAAAAACTTAACACATGCTTTGGCGTCATAAGTGTAGTCATACCAGGGGTGGGTATTAAGTTCTTTTTAAAAAAAAAATTAAAAATTGATAAGACGCTTTGCATTCTATTTCAAATTTTCTATGGGTGTTTACTTTTCACGATGAAAACTAAGTCATCGGCATTGCTAATCACTCTGTTTTCTAAATTTTCTAGTGTGACTTGAAAGTCGTCGAATACAAGTGATTACAGAAGGCGTGAAAGAACGCCTCCTTGTGGACGACCTTTGGCGGCTAAGACAGTATTGATGTCCCGCCGAAAGTAGTTATAAGCATCACTATTACCTACCTGAAGGTAGTGTGATCAATATCTCTGAGTACCATGGCATTTGAGAGAAATCGTATATAGTGTTGTTAAAAGCAGCTTCAGTGTTTAGGAAAGCACATACTGCGATCCCTTTTTGTCGGTCGGCGTTTTTCATTTGCGATATTACTTCTACAGTGCTGTAAGTTCATTGATTTGGGTACAGAGTATTTTGTAATAGGAACATCTACAATATATGTCTTTCCATTGTGCAGCTTATAGGACGGTAAGATGTAAGTAGCTCACTGGAGGATTAAAACTAATCTCACTAACTAGAGTGACATATAACAGACCTCCAGATTTGTGTTATATATCCCGCATTACAGTTCGATTAAAATAAGGCAATCATAATTGATCTAATGGGAACCTCGCATTTTTAAATCAGAGCTGGAAACATTCCGTCAGTTTCTGATACCTTGAAGAGCTCAAATGGGTTTTTGGGCCTTTTAACTTTCTCTTCCAGACAGGCTATTAGTTCTGCTATCGTTTTGAAAAGCACTAGGATCAGAACTAATATTTAATGTAAATTGCATTTGAATCGAGCCTGCAAAGTGTACTTCAAGTAGAGTTCTTAGGGTTTCCTGACGATGTGAAGGTATATTTGATTTGCGAAAAAGACCCATGCTGCTTGAATGGTCTTTAGAGGGAATCTTTTGGAGACGACTGTAGCCGTGAGTCCTTCCAGTTATTAACAGTTCTTTGTCCACGGTTTTCTCTAATCTGTGTTGAATTTATTTTGTGTAGACTCGTAAATGTCCCATGAACCGATCCGTATTGCCGTTTTGCTTTTTTGTTGCAAAGAACACGTATTGTAGAAATGCAAAGAAGAGTCTTCAAGTTCACAATACCTTTGTATTTTTAAATAAGATTCTAGTTAAATACTATATTACGTTTGCTTTTTATCCTTAAAGCGTGATACATCACATAATACTTTCCAGCCTGGTAGTGAAATTCAACTTTTTACTTTCTTTTGCCTGTCCTGTTACAACTGCTTTTATTCTATACATAGTAAGTCAGTCGCAATAAATTTTAGCTCAATTCTCTGTAGGTATTGGTATAGCTACTAAAGCATCACTCGTAGACTACTTATGAAAGATGGAGACGAGAATAATAGGAATCAAATCTGGCTTTTGCAAAGAGTAATCAAACATGTTGCCCTTTACTCAGAAGCCCATGTCACCTATAACAGCCAGTAGCGGATAAACTAAATATAATAAAATTACTTGCAAGTGCAAACCGGTAGCGCGGAATAAGGTAACTGCGAATATTTATTATATCGGTGAACCTAGAATCAGAAAAAAGTTTGATGCTTAATAACTTTTTGTTCCGTGTGACTCAAGACGAAGGCGCCACCTAACTTAATAAGTGAGATCCTTCGATCATTAGAATTCGATTTAAATATCAACTTATACATACAATATTTTTTAATGAAAAAAAAAACACATAAGTAATTAATGGAAATGAATAAAAAACGAATAGTAACACGCACAGTGAAACTTCTTTTCACAAATGCTGAAACCAAGCGTAAGACCTGCACATTTTCTACGAATTGTGTGTGGTTTCTGTACATCGTTTTGACACTGTTAACGCTAAAACATTTTCCCGAAATCATTATAAAAACCGCGATAAATTTATTATCGTAGTTCATCACATGAGATGTCGGAGCACTAAAATAAAATGTATCTTCTTTTTTTTTTGAATGTGTAAAGAACTGAAAAAGCGTGTGAATACTTCTATATTTATACGGAAGTTTTTCTCTAAACTTCCGCCTTTTTTTTCTGGAATTCAACCGAAATTATTCTTATATATACCCCTAAATAGAGGGAAACGGGAAAAATCTAGTAGTGATTTCATTTGTTTTTGCAAATGGTTTCGTCGTCAGTTGAAATTTGTGATTTTTATTTAACATTTTTACAGAGTCGTTTCATTCTCTCTTCTTTTTGGGAGCAATTACAATGTGCATTGTGACCTTGTTTGTGTAGTTGCCATTCAGTGCATAGTTTGAATGCAATACAAAAAGAATTTAATTGCTATCATGGCTAGCATAACAATTTTGCTTATTTTTTTTATTTTTTCCCTCTAATGGGTTTTGTGCTGTACCATTAATTTAATTTTTTGTAGATGTGATTGTACAATGTATACATAGTACAGACGAAAACGAGGTACAAGGGAATCGAAAGTAACCCCAAGATCGATTTAAGACTGAGAACTGGAATAACATAATTTTTAATTTGAAATATTTTCATTACATTAGGTAAAACCAAAGCTGGTAAGAATGACTTGAGTAACGTGGTTCGAAAAGTTCCTATACTAACATATAAGAACACAATTTCTAGACAAATTTCGATTTTATTCGTCAACGTAGTCTTCTTCCTGATTGATAGGATCTTGCGAACAGGTAGTAGGATCCATGTTTCATCTATTATCACATACCACATTAAACAATTATTTTTACTTCCCTTAAATATTTCCAAACAGGAGCCCTGAATCGTAAACTCGTTAGTGTTTTTGTTCCAAATGCTGTACCCGCTTCGAACAGAGTTTTCGCATACCTAATAACTCGCGCAAAATATGGTTATCTATACAATGTTAGCTATCGCATGTGCTTTCGCTTTACGGTTGTTCAACAAGATTTGGTTTGAAAGAAAGAGGGAACTCAATGAATTTGTACGAAATTTCCTTAACGAGAGTGCTAAAAGCATTCTGCCACTTGGTAATATACTAGGTAGCGTTATATCCGTCTCTATTGGAGATAGTTTTCCCGATCTCCAGTGATATTTTAGATTCGACTATACCCTTTTGTATCATTGAGCCATGCAAATTCTTAGTCAGTGGTACAAACCTTCTGCAATTACTATTATAAGCATCAAGCGAACAACGACGAATAACACTGCTTACTCGTAATAAGGTGGGATATTTGCACATAAGGTATTGATGTGGTCGTCAGAGAAGGATACAGAATGAAAAGTAGCTTGCTTGGAATCGGTGTATTTTGCATACCTATCATACTTTAATAGTTGTAGAATTATTTTAATTACGGAAGTCGAATACGTGTCTCTGGCTTTGACACTGAATATGTTCCCATTTAGAGAAGGTTAGCAATTATATTTATCTTTCTCCCAATGGGAATACCCCCTCCCATATTCTAAAAGACGTCACAATTCCTCAGCACAAGTGGAGGCAATATTCTTAATTCGGCTGATATTATTGGCGCTATTCGTATTAATTTCATTGGTTGTCAGGCAAGTTTCTTGTATTATTTCAATATTTTGATCACGCTTCTGATCTCATCTTTGACGAAAATTTTCATGGATACTCGGGAATTTTTTATCTCGTACATGTTCAGGTATCCTCGGAAAGCTACGCTTCATGTCTTTCACGCACTCGAGGTCCTGTTTTGTTAGCTGCGGAAATGGAAACTGTTTTCATAGCGTTTCAGTGAAATTGGATGTTGTTTGTAATTAACACATCATGTGAAAGATAGTTGTTGGTGTGATGGGAAATCCTTTAGTCTGACGATGCTAAAACTAATACTTTGTTGAATAGTAGGTTTCATACAATGGCGCTCTCATGCTTTCCAATACTTACCTGGCACCCATGATGACCTCTATAACAAAGCGATTGGAGTTGAAGAAGTCAGCACAATTTTGGGTGTTGTAATTGTGGTTGCCAAGTCAGTACTTACCGATAATTTCTAAACACAATGCGTATGTCTCCGTTTGACAGAGTATTGAAAAAGGCCTTTAATTGATTGTAGATGACCTCGTGTTCGTCCTCAAACGAAATCTCTTTTGGTGGGTAGCACTGTATGATGGAAGCACATCGTATTCTAGTTTTTTTTTTTTTATAATATATATATATAATTTGCGCATGCTCAAGGGATTTAAGTATCATTAAAATGCTTACACACATCGCGGATGAAGAAAATCAGGCAGGATGGAAAGAGAGGTACCGGTGAACGCTGGTTTTAAATGTTTGAAGGCTATAATGAATAGGAAATAAAGAGCTAGGCAGGGTATTCCACAAGCGAGTTGTACGGCTTATGAACGAATCAGGATATTTTATAGTACGCCCGAAAGTGGGCTTGAGAGTGTACAAAAGAGCATTCATAGCGAGACACGTCTTACGTTTAAAAGTTTGAAGGGATGGAATGCTACTGGCGATTTCTAGAGAGCACTGGTGGTGGAAATACCTATAAAACAAAATGAGGAACGAGACATTAATTCGGTGTACCTGGGTGTTCATTGTTTGAGTGATATTAGTAACACCTATGAATTTTATTGCACGGTTTTGAATCCTATCTATCAGGTGCAGAGGTGTTTTGAGCGCACCTGACCAAATGACGGTATTTTACTCAAATTTTGGGCGAATAAATGCCTTATATATTGAGGGCAGATCAGAGGGGTGAAGTATTTCTTTGGAAATCTAGACATTTCGCAGCATTTTTGATGATACCGAACATGTGGTCATTCCAACATACATAAGTTGTCATTGACACACATACTAAGAATGGAAAGTTTATCGATTTCGACGATGAAAGTGCCAATCATGGATAATGGGTAGGTATTTAAATTTCGCTTTAATGAGTCAGCAAAGAAATATACTGGATTAGAAGTAGGAGACAAGAGATTATTGTTGAAAATTAAGGAGAGTGTAGGAGACAGAACGGAGCCCTGAGAAACCCCAGCATTTATTTTGTGAATATCAGACTTGAAATTATCTAGGACAACTCAAGTTGAACGTTCCGAAAGGTAGTTTCTAATCCATTGAAGAAGAGAGTCGTTGATCCCAAACGGGCCTATTGCCAAACTCTGTCAAATACCTTAGAAATATCAAGTGCAACTATCTTGCTTTCACGACATCGGCGAAACCACCAAATATCCTTTTAATAGGAAGCTATCAGGAAATAAATTTTTCTGGTTCTGCTACAGTTAGCATTGATGCTTTCATGGGTCTGCAAATTTATATCCGAAATAGACTAGCACCATGCTGTTACTTTCAAGACATTTTGTTTCACTTACGCCCGAACCTAAATCGCATAAATCCTTGCTTAAGCTAGAGCAATTTTGGGTTCAAAGGCAATTCACTCCAATAGCCAAAAAATGTCTCTATATTTTAGAAACGAATCTTGACAAGAGTACGATAGCTGAAAGTCGTAAACGTATTATCATTCCATATGGGAAGCATAATTCTGATTTAGTGGATAATGGAACATTATTAATTTCACGTTACTCGCATTGCCTTGTCAAGAAACATTAGACGTACTTTTCTTTCAATCCTCTTTAGTAAGTATACATCACATATATCTAAAACCTCTTTAACCAGAGCATATTTATCTAATAATTTTATTGTCATTTGAAAGCTGTGAATCATGTTTCCATTCTGTTTCTCAGCTTGAAAGTGCGAACATAAATTTCGAAGAGTAAATTCGAGTATCAGTAATCTGATGGACATGATTCGCCACTTACTCTGAAGTCTGTATGTTCCATAAAATACAAAAAGTACAATAATTTTTTAGATTTTTAGATTTAGATATAATTTATTTCTTATTATTATATATTGTTTAAGTACATGTTTAAAATATTAAAAGGACGCCAAATAAATGGAATAAGGAACATTAAATGACATTCAGTATTTTGGGTACAAGACGTATAGAAAATAGTACTTCAAGAGGCTGTTAGAATTAGAAAATAAAATAATATTTTATTTACATCAAGCTCACTCTTGGATTAGTCGTTTTCAAGGTTGGGAAACTGCTGCGCCTATAAACGAGTTAGAAAACTTGCGCGAAATGCACCGTTATTGTCTAAAATATGTATTCGAGAATCCGCATTAAGTTTCCTCTACCCACTTTGTTTGGGTTGGGCATAACTTGGACTATCTCATCTGTATCTGCTTCGAGATGACATCTAATTAGCATACTATACTTGAATCTTTTTTCTGCGCCCCATAAATAATTTTAGAATGTTGTTTTCACGAATGTATGAAGTAGCGTTAAACACGTGCGAAACATTTGTGAATTTTCAAAACTGACCGAACATTGCTCATGCTTATCATTGGCAAAAAGACAAGAGTCCTTCTGCAGATACACATCCTCTTTTAGAAATAGAAGGAATTTACCTTTCCAAGTTGATGAGGTTCACAGATGTATGCATGTAACTTTTTCACATATTTTCCTTATGTTGGGCCATATGAAAAAGAAAAAAATTTTATCGAATAAATGAATACACTACCTACTTGGTTCGGTTGCTGACCTCTGGTGCTATGATGACATACAAATATCTACGAGTACATATCTCAATGTATAAGTAAGATACGAGTAGCTTATAAAAGTCAGCTTAAGCATTTTTATCCCTCATAACACTTTTTCATTTATTTAGGTACTCAACGGTAGCATAAACAGTACATCGCATTACAAAATACATATCTCAAATAAGCTACGTCTATTTGCTTTTTTCAGTAATAACAAATTATGAACTCATATGAGAAAATACAAAAAAAAATAGAAACAAGGAGACGGCAAATATATTCAACCCAAAGCATCCGTTCTGGTATCCTTTACCGGATATGGCTCACATGGGAGAGTAATGTAACATACAAACAAATATAAATATGTACGAGTAGTATGAGCATGAAACTTATACAATATGTACATGACATCTATAGAGAGACCTTCATAAGCACACCATAAAAGTCCGGAAAATAATTACATAATTCGGCAGAAGCTAGTTAGGGTAGCAGAAAAGGGATTTCTTCTTAGTGTTTCCTTTTTTCTGACTGCTTTATGGAAAAATATATACGAACTTTAGTAGGCTCTAATAGGATGCTTTTAAATCAGCTACCCAAGAAGGATGATAGTGCGAAGAGAAATAAGTTTTCTTCGGTACCTATTTATTTATTTATTTTTACACCTAGTTTTATTTTCCCAGGGGGAGGGAAGCTTTTTATTAAATGAAATCGATTCGATTATGAGGGAAAGATTTTGTCCTGCCTTTAATCGAAAATGTGACATTTAAAAAAAAAAAACAAATGGTACTGATTTTATTTATCTTTTTAAATTTCCGGCGTAAGTTACAAGGGCAGTGTTAGAAAATTGATCAAATAAAATGCTTATACTCTACAGATGCGAGTATTCATATCCTAGCATTTACCGGTTTTCAAGTGAGTGCTACTCGAAATCCAAAAATTTTAATGTTTCCAAAGCGAATTGATTGACACTCAAAGTATTTGGTGTCAACGGTCAAAATGGGCTTCAAACTAGTTTATGCTCATAAATTTTAAATTAAATTTAATTAGAAATTCCTGAAAAATATTACTTGGCTTAGTAAAATTATAAAATCAGGCGTACTATTATTATATATCTACATAATGCTTCTACAAAAAAAAGGACAACATGCGATGGACAAGATTTTTAAAACTTTAGAGGATAATGGCATTAAGAATAATGCCGGCCACGTTGTTACTCTGATGTCGGGTAAAATTCTTCCACTACTCGTTGTAAATAATTTAGTCAATACCAATTATTATCCTTAATAATAAACATAGTTCTTTTCACTAGGAGAAGAGCAAACCATGCAACTTGACAATACTAGGGCATTAACCATTTCTGGTTCGCTATGTCCCTTCGCTATGTCCCTTGAAGTAAAACTAAATTCCAAATTAAGTTGGAAGGAGAACGTTGTTGGTCACACCAACAAGGTGTAAGCAACCTTCAACAGATTCTGGAAAGAAAAAATATCCAAGCGGCAATGGGGACCATATCATGTCTCATCTCGATAGATCGCTACTGAATAATGCAATGGCTTAAACTGCACTCAGACTGAAGGAAACGGGGTTGTAGTCATAAATGTCGTACGAGCAAACCTCTTTCTCATCCAGATGAAAGACAGATAGACTGCTATCAACTTCTTTTCGATAGTTATGACAAAGAATTGGCTATAAAAATCCCCAACAGAATGGCATGGAAAAGTCAAATAGTGACCATTGAGAATACGGCGTTTTACAAAACTGAGGTCGCAGACTTTATTCGTGCTGAAAAACCATTGCAAACTACAGTATTTGTACCAAAGCAACTATACAGTGTTTAAGGCTCTGAACTGTAAATGATAAAATTTATTATTGGATATCTCTTAATAAGATATCCAAATACAAAACGGTGACCATATGCTGGATACCAAATCATATGTACGTCCACAATAAGAAAGTGGACAACTCACAAACTGCAACAGGCACTAATTTGCAATGGTGAAGCTACGAATAAGGCCGCTGGACTATCTATCCATTTGGACGCATGCGCAATGTCAAGAATTGCATGACCTATTAATCTTTCTTACAAAAAGAAAGTAATACATCAGGGAACAACGAACTAATTGGCTTAAATGCTCTATAGGTTGTGTTCTTGTCAGACCATGGGAATATCCGTCGAATTCCAAAATCTCTTATCGACTAAAGAGTATGGAGCCTAAAGAAAATTCGTGGGTCGACTCGAGCTGTGAAGAGGCTGTTAGGGTAATGTCTTACAAAACCAACAGAGAAAAACCGAAAAAAGTTCAAACGACTGAGAAATAGCTTCACCGCCTTTCTGAAACCCTCTGCAATACCACCAAAATCTTTAAAAATCTGAAAAATTCTACCTCATTCTCCATCCCAACGATCATTTACATATAATGACATTTCAGCTGTCGGCTGAAATCTGCTTGCGGCGTACTTTGCAGCTAGTCAGCTACTTCCAGGTTATGTCACGATTCTGCCCACACTTGAATGCGATGAATTTTCATTAATCCGAATTCATATTATTATACTGATCTGCTGCTCCAGATGGCATATTCCCCCTTCTTCTGAGGTGGTGTTTTCCTCACTTCGTAAGCTTTTAATCGCTCCTAGATTTCAGAACTCTTTCCTACAAGCTGGAATACAACAGCGTAAAAAAGGCGAATCTTCTTCTCTCTCCTCCTACAAACTCGTTGAACTTATCACTCTTCTTTCCAATCTCACAAAAACACTGATAAACGGTTTCCATAGCAACAGATCATCTGGGGATTTGACAGCATGACTCACAGAAAAGTGGAACCAAAGTGCAAACCAATCTGGCGAAAGCAAGACTGTTACACTTGATATTTTTATGGCATTTAACAATATTTGGCATCAATACATGTATATGAGATCTACGAATATCATTTTCAATGGATTAGAAATTAAAATACATTTCAGAATATTCAGTGCAAGTTGCCCTGTGCGGTATCAAGTTTGGTTTCTATAAAATATGTAAATTTTTGTGGACCCAAGGGATCCGACATTTTTGTTATTTTTATTAATCCCCCGAGTATATTCCTTTGCTATCGACCATACTCTCTGCTTTTTATATTCTTTTGCGGACCCCACTCTTCGGCTCTAGAATGGGAACGGAAGCGTGTATTCAGCCCATTTAATTCCGATATTAATATTATATGATATAATTTCTACTTTGGAATAACCACACATTTGTTGTCGTTAATAATGCTCCAAAATATCTAGATTTCCCCAAGCGAGGTAAGGAATAATTCACCCCTTTGACCGGCCCTAAATTTATAAGGCATTCAATGCCCCAAGACTCTAGTATAATGTTCATATTTGAGCAGATGCATCTGTTAGATTATATTCAAATATTCAAAACCGTGCGATGAAATTTATATTGCGCAGTCAGTTGATACCCTTGAAAAACGAGGTAATGTCTATTACCTTACCTTATTGTATCAAATCCTCAATATTTAACTCCAAAGCCCACATACTTTTTTTCTAAGTCGTATAACTTGCTTCGTGGCTATCCAGCTTGTCTTTTTATTTCCTGGAGACTATAGCCCGTAAACATTTGAATCAATGTTGATTTGATTGTTGATTTGTTGATTATTTCCTTTCACCCCTGCAAATAAAAGTGTACACTAAATCTCATGAAATCACACCTATTTAAAAAAAAATCAAAAACTCGGAAACTACTCAGTGGATCTTCTAAGAATGATTTGCAAACAGACAGGATGCTTACCCAAATATCAAGTAAGGTCTCCGACAATAAATTGTGCGAAATACTTCATTAAAATCCTTACGAAAAGCAAAGAAGCTAGATTGCAAGAAAATCAAATACGATAAAATGAACAGCACCTCCATATATCGTAAGCAGTTGTATTTACAGTTGCGGACATGAAAATCCGGACAGGTTAAAAAAGTTTCATCGTGGAATATTTTTTTGGATTTTTCAAATAATCAGAATTCCTTTTTCGGAAACGTTTATTGGTTCAAATATTGTACATGGCAGAGCCATCGCAAGATACTCATATGGCATTAGAAAATAGATCAACGAATATATCGAATGTTGATTTATAAACGAACTCAATCGAATTTTAAAAGAAATATTCTACGAAAATTCTAGAATGTACATACTTAATTCCAGTCTACATCAATTTAAAAAAATGGATGGACGACTTTATGGGCCTATATAACTTCTTATTAGAAATCAGGAAAGAAGACTTGATGGTAATTGGAGCCTGTAAAGCTAGAATAGGTAGTACACAGCTCCTAGAAGTGGAGCTGGAGTTTTTAACTGGATCAATTTTTGAGGATAAATACGAGTATGCAGAAGATCAAAAAACTGGCATTAATGTTATTGTTATTGAAATGTGTAAGTAGATTGGACTTACGGTAGTAAATTAACGAACTAGAAGTAATAATTACGATCATCTGACCTTTCACATGGGCTTTGACTCCCCAACTATTGATTACGGCCTTGTATGTGGAAAATGGCTTGACTGATTTTCACGTTAATGAAAAAACTCATTCTGACCACCTGCCCATAACTGCTCCAATTAACCTATAGATAATCCCACGTCCATCCGAAGCACAGTCAAGGTTATTCCTTGGAAGCAGAGCTCCGGACTTTCTTGTTTTTTGTATATCTGACGCCGTAAAGACCTTTCAAGCTGATAGAAGATGTAAGAAGGTCGCCTACTAGCGATTAATGAGAGAAACAACCAACATTTTTGCAATATTGCAATAATCATGTACAATCTGACTAACTTAACATACAAAACCATGTGCTGCTGGTAGAAGCCAAAACGGTACTCTCAACACTTGAGTATGGAGCTTCCGAACCGTCAATGGCTCACTTTTAGCACGGAGTATTCAAGCCAAAGCATCTGTACTAACTGATCATTTTAAACAATTGCTGAACCCACTCTGTTGCATGAACGAACTGCATTATGAATTTGCTTTCCAGAGAGTCGATGTATGGGACTGTACCAATTTATTGCAAGATGTTTCTAGAATTGTACATTGCAAATTAAGCAAAGCACCAGGAGAACATCGTATCCCCTGCAAATTCTTCAAGTATGCGATCAACGAATTTCAGGAAAAAGTAACGAAAATCTATAATCTCATTTTTGACATGGGTGTTGTGCCAGCTAGCTTCAGAAAAAATATAATTTTGCGTTATATAGAAAAGGAGATCCCAAATACCCAAAAAACTACAGAGGAATATCGTTCCCGAACTCAGTAATGATCATATTCACGTGAATTATTCTAAAACATCTTACAGAACAGGTAAATGACCTACTTAGCGAGTTCCAAGCTGGGTTCAGGAAAAACTATTCCACTGTGGACAATATATTTACACTCACAAGTATTGTTAGCACTTACCTGGACAAGGGCTGGAAGATGTATACGTTCTTCGCAGATTTTAAGGCGGCATTTGATCCTATTGACAGAAGTGCTCTCTTCTATAAGGTAAGCAATTTTGGAGTATCAGCAAAGCTACTTAAAACTATACAAAGCCTTTGCGAAAATATCATGACTACTCTATGGGATGACGTCAATATGTCAGGCTGTCAAAACAGATGTCAAGCTAAGTTGTCTCATGAGCCCTCTTCTATTTTCGCTGTCCCTGGATAATCTGCCATCTTTTTCGCCCGGTGGAATCGAGTTGGCGCAAACTTAGATAAAACTGCTCATTGTCAATTTTCGATGATGCAAATCATTGTAAATAAATTAGTGCAATATTACACTTTGTGGAACCTAAAACCGCCAAGTTCAAAATGATGCTGTTCCGAAATGGAACTTGTCGCTTCGCAGTGGATGAAAAATGGACATCGCAAGACGAAGAACTAGAGATTATGAAATAGTACAAATATCTCAAAGTCATGATAACATCTGGACTAACTTTTAACAAATATCTGCAAAAAACAACTAAAGGAAGCCAAAAAGGGCAATATATTTTAAATTTCAGGAAAAACTTTGCATGAAGCAGTATTAAGGTCTACTCGTATAATGTGATCAAGTAAGGGGTATTTTTCGATATGAAGAAGCTTGCAAAGTGTTGAGTTACTTTATCGAAAAAATCCTCAAATTACCGGAAAATATGGAAACCGGTCTGCCACCATTAAATATTTCTACAATAAACTTACACTTCTCTTATATGTATTTTAAAAGTAATGTCACTTCCGAGTCAACGCCTCCCAGATATATTTGCAATGCACTTTCTACGAAGAAAACTTCAGTACTTCATTGAGTGGTTTAGGTTGTGCAGTGAACACGATATTGTTCTGATAGACTACAATGCAGCATCTTGGAAAGAGATCCTTTAAGGGCTGTTGATACACATGATCGATATATCCATCCGTATTGCTTTTAGAGAAAGAGCGGAGTAAAGTCTTACTAGAAACACACCCCGGACTCTTGAATATGACCACGGGGAGAAAAACTGTTTCTGCGATTAACAGATTACTGGAATGTGTTCAAGCCTCTGAAAATATCTGTTATTCATTGTGGGGACTATTGAGGTGTGTGCTGTCGTTCCCTTCTTTTGATGGTACTTACCCTCATACTCGAACATATATGTATACCGAAAGGCTGATGAAGAGTTAGCAGATACACTTTCTACCAAAAATCATTAAGAAGAAAAATAAAGAGACCAGTACTCGATAATATTCTCCAAAACAACACATCACACCTCGCATCCATCAGATTCTACGCTCGATGACCTGACCCTAAAAATGATTGACGTCAGCGAGGAATTCATAGCAACTCGGTTGAACGTTGCCAAAATCGGTAAAGAAGTGAGATTGGCTTCCCACAAAATCGATGAAATACCCCATCAAATTCAATTCCATGCTAGTTCCCCGTACTATGTATCAATGCATAATGAATTAGTAGACACGGAGTCTCCCTTGCCATCATTTTCAAATACACCTCCCGCCAGCCTAACAACGGAAACCGAAATCGTTTTGCCTTTACCAACTAGAATCCCGCCCGCTGCCGCTCCACACTGCTCAAACAATTCGGATCTTCATGGACCCACTCCGAATGGAAAAACAGACTCGAAAAGCTGAAAAAGGGAAACCATACGGCATTCTTCGTTGAAGAGGCTCCTCAACACGCTGATGTTTCTTGGGTGCCGAATATCTTTCACCGAAGTTATGCTATCACCATTAGCGAGTGCCAGATGATTTCCCCTGCTGACTCCAATAGTACCTGCAGCTTCAAAATCAACATCCCAACCAAATATTCGTGGTTGTTCCCTACTCCCCCTGGTAAGGCAACTAAACCTGGGAAGATAAACCTGCTAACAAACAACGACGCTCTAATCGTGATCCTAACTGCAACTTAAAAACAAACTTATTCCCCAATTTTAGTCCTCCCTCCTCACTTATCCGACACAAAGCCCTTACACACTAATCTTCTAATCCCCTGTCTCTCTCAACAATCGATAACTACCCCCCCACTCTCTCATCCCACGACATTCATAAAGCAAACTTTCACAAAATCAGTGACTATCGCAGCAGATCCCTCTTTCACTTTCACAACCTAAGTATAAATTAAATGATGCCTTATCCATTTTTTATAACGAAATATTTAATTCTTTTCCCTTTACGTTCCCTTTTCCCGCCTTTTAAAACATCATCTACTAGTCCTCCCTGGTATAATCGCAAGCTTCGTTCCTTACGAAATAAGAGAAACAAGTTATGGGCTGTACCTGATCCTTTTCCGACTATTCCAGCTATCTTTACGATTCCCCTTACTAGCGCTACTTTAACAATGCGCAAGTCAACCTTATAAACGACCCTAAGTCCTTTTTCCAATTAGTTAACTACAAAAGAAAGTCCAATGGTTACCCTCCTTCCCTCTCTTTCAGCAACAAGTCATCAACCGATTCACTCATCATTGCCAACATATTTGCTACCTTTTTTAAACAATCCTTCACCAACTACTCCTTTGTACCAGATATATCCTATTTTAGTTATCTACTGAACTTCTCCAATGGCCCACTTCTCTCTCATATCTTGGACCCGTCTTATATCGAATATAAATTACACCAACTCAATGACGAATTCACAGGCGCCCCAGATGGCCTCCCTGCCATATTTCTTAATTTCTTCCCTTACCCTTTCTAATCTCTTTCGTCTATCCCTTTCACAAGGAGAATTTCCTCAGGCTTGGAAAACCTCCTTCATAACCATGATCCACAAGAAAGAATCAAAGAATGAAATAACCAACTATCGTCCCATCGCTAAACTCTCCCCTATACCCAAACTCTAGTATTTTGTATGAAGCTCTAAGCTTCCAATGTAAATCACTTATTTCCCCTAAACGACATGGCTTCCTAAAGGGTAGGTCAAGCACCACAAATCTTGTTGAATTCGTATCCTTTGCCCCATCTGCCCTAGAGAATGGCAACGAAGTCGATGTATTTGCAACCGATTTTAGCAAAGCCTTCGATAAAATCTCTCATCGATTAATAATCTTCAAATTGTCTGCCCTCGGCTTTGAACTGGTAAAATGGATATCCTCTTATATCGGAAACCGTTTTTACAGAGTTCGTTTTACGTCAGCCCACTCGACTCCATTTTTGGCCACCTCTGGAGTTCCACAAGGCAGCCATCTCGGTCCCCTTCTTTTTATCTTAACCATAAATGATCTCGATATGATCATCAAACACTGTTCTGACTCCCTTTACTCCGACGATACCAAATTTTTCAAAAGCATTTCCTCTCCCCATGACTCTTTCCTCCTTCAACAAGACCTTGATAGTTTTTCGATCTGGTGCCTCAAAAATTCTTTGGAACTTAATGTCGCCAAATGCCAATCCATCACCTTCTCACATAAGCGGAACCAATCTCCTCCCCAACTCTATCTTCTCCATAACCAACCTATCTCCTCCGTACAATCTCTTCGTGACCTCGGCATTTTGTGTGATAGCGAGCTTAACTTCAGTTTACATATGGATGAGATAATCCTCAAAGCCAACTCTGCACTAGGTTTTGCAAAACGGTGGTCCAAAGAATTCACCAACCCATACGTGACCAGGTCCCCCTATATTACCTTTGTTCGCCCCCTCCTAGAGTACGCCAGTCAAGTATGGTCACCATATCATCGTGTTCATATCTCGAGAATTGAAAGCATCTAGCGCCGTTTTTTTCGAGGTATGCCCTGGGACGATCCTTTTAATCTGCTCCCCTATCAAAACTGTCTCAACCTTATCAACTTGAACACCCTTGAGGATTGGAGAGATGCAGCCGACTTTCTCTTCATTCATCGACTCCTTTCAGGTCACTTTGAGTGCGCGTCCCTTCACAACTCTATTTTCCTCAACACTAACCCTCGTAATCTACGTACCTCTCGACTCTTCTATCTACCAACCCCCCACCATACCTCCTATAACGCGAACGAAACAATCTCCCGTATGCTACGAAAAATCAACTCAAACCCTACCGTCTTTGACTTCCACCACACCACTTCGTACCTCAAATCCGTTCTCTTTCACCACTCCAACCAATCTTAGTTTTAAGTAAGTGATTAAAAAATAAAATGTTAGTAGATAATTCCAAGTCTGGTCGATTTGTTCGTTATCCGTCCGGTGGTCTTCCTTTTGTCTGTTCTATCTAGCTCATCTATTATTTGTCAGCGATAATTTTCTCTCTCCTTTTTTTAATCCCTTCTGCATCATCCTCCTTTCATATACACGTAGATCACATACAATTGCTGTACTGAAAGCATGAAACTCCATTATTTATGAATGATATTTGCATCATAGAAAAAGCTTTTAATTTATTACGAGAGGTACATATTTGCTAGTGATAACCTGCAATACAAAGGACAGACCAGAAGAGAAAAAAATCGAATACGAAGGCTACATTCGTCCTTTTTGTGTAACTAGTGGTTGGTGAATACTGATTCATTATTCAAATATTCAAAATATAAATGATAAACAAAGAAGCAACAAAAGTTGCAGATAGCTCACCGAACAACAAGTAGGTAAGAGCAATTTTTTTTTAAAAAGCCTTATTATATAGAGAACTTAAGGCCTATAAGTTTTGTATAAACAAAATCGAAATTAACGAATGCTCTAGTACCATAGAGAAAGAATCGGACAGAGTTGAGCGCAAGTTTCAGAGCGAAACGTAGTCTATTTAAATTTCTAGACTCTTTTCTTCAGCTTCCGTATTTCATTGTCTACCCTTGTTTAGCAGCAGGTGATTGTATGAAACATTCTTATTTTTCCATTTATCAGTGGGTGGAAGATTTTTCTCCACATTTTATTTTTATGTTGCTTTTTAAGTATTATAATATTTATTATTGCACTATTTATTACAAAATTGAATCTTAAGATTTAATAAATTTCACAAAATGGACTTGACAAGTTTACAATGTATGAAGCTACAGACAGTTGTCTTAAGGATAAGAAGCGATTGTACCTAGCAAAAAACAACCTGTTAATGGAGGTTATACAATTTAGAATAAAAACAGATAAAAAAATACGAATATAAAAAAGTAAGCGAGAAAATTTATAAGTTTTGCAAAATTATACAAAAAACAAATGATTACGTTATAAGAAAAGTATTATATCCAAATTTTATATTACGAAATTTTGGTAAAAAAGAGCACCTATTGTATACTACACTAGTTAGGAGAAAAAAGCCATTTTTGTATTGCACTTCAAAACTTTATTATCACTGTCTAGGATCCAAGATTGATGGCAAAAAATAAAAACGAAAAAAATATATTTTGTAGATCGCTGGTGTTGTCACAAAGTTTCTGGCATTCACTCGCAAACTGTAGTTTTCATGAAATCTTCTATCGTAAAATGCAGAATTTTGGTAATATATTTTTAAAACTTTGTAACAATATAAATGTCTTAAAATGTCCAGTATTTCTGAAAAGTTTAAAGCTGGGAGTCCTAATATTTACTTTAAGCATTATTCTGATCGCATGTTTTTCTTTTATTAGTAGAGGGCTAATTATGCTATATAACTCGTATGTGCCACTCCAACGGGATATGGCATATTGGAGTTTTGGTTTCAGGCAAACTGTAATACTGTCCCAGATGATACGGCTATCTGACAATTTTATTTAAATACTGTTTAAGACAGAAATCATGGTCCTTCCAACTCCCAAGTATGTAAATTGATCAACACGTTCTATTTGGAAGTGGGCTTCATCAAAACTTATATTATTAGGAAAGGTAATGGGATCAAGATGACATGACAAAGAAAATCGTAAGAAAATTGAGGAATGATAGTATAGAGGAAAATTATCACAGGATGTACCTTTTATGTTGAATATCATACTCGTAAATGCCGCTTTACCAATCATCATCACCAATCTATGTGCATTGAAGCATTATTTACGTGTTTTAGAAAAGTTTTCGCTGTCTGCACATTTCGTTCTGCGGATTCATTTGAGCGCGCGTAGTACGGTGATGATATTTGGTGCTTAAAGCATTCTTTAGCTACCTGTTTCTAAGACTTCTGGTATATCATATACTGAGAACCATAGACGAAAATAGAGTAATTACTTCACTGGTTGTTGCTGCTTTTATTTTTTTGAAGTAGATGATGCCCGAATAATGGGCTGCGATTATCAGATATTCATTTCCACGAAATTTTAAAATATCAGACGACACCACTTGAAATATTGGCTCACGTGTGTTTGCTGGTACACATTTCACCTTTCTACAAATTTGTTGATGCCATTTGTCTGACCATGCCAATACAATGATCGCCGTGCTCGAGATATTGACTTGATTATTCCTACATGGCCAGTATGATATTGCTTTCAAATGTTTTGGATCTCACTTCCTGGTAGTATGATTTTATTTGTATTAAATAACTTGCCTTGCTCAAAAGTTATTTCTCTCTTGAAGGACACATATTTTTTCATGACCACATATTTTAGCAGCTTGAATTCAGAATCTTTCCTTGTTTCCTTAATGAATCTATCTTTTAGCTCCTCGCTGATTGACAGGACCAGGGTCCTCCTCTACCATATAATCGCGATCACGGGTGTCTGGGATTGGTATTTTAGCGCCTTTGACGTAGCAAACCATTGGAGAATACTACATCACATCCCATAGAATCCATTGCAGTCTTAATGGCGGTTATGAAGTGGATTGACGGTAATTTTCTTTCTATGGACGTATTCATGAAACCTTTTACATGCAAATCTAATTCCCCATGCTTCTTTAACAACCTGTGGTAGATTCTGCTGTGATGATGTGAATGCTCTTGTAGCATATGCAACTAGTTGATCGTCTAGCATTAAGATAGATGTGCTCGAGGCATCCATTGATGACTTAACAGGCTTATTCACATCATAGTATTTAATTATAGGTAGTGTTGTTAACGTTGGCTTGATTATTGCGATTATTGTGATTATCAGTCTCGTATCCCTTGTTTGTAGATATGTATATGCCCCAAAATGTTACTCGTTGTTTGATATACTTACATTCTTCTTTATTTAATGTAAAACCGGCTTGTGTGAGACGATAAATTACACTTTGTGTGATTTGGTTGAGTTCTTGTTTCGAGTTACCGTATATGAAAATATCATCCATAGCCACTTCACAGTTACCTGTTCCATACAGGGTTTTCAGAAAATATTTCCGGTGCTGAACATATGCCGAAGAGTAGTCGATAGTAACAGTAACGTCCCCAAGGTATTCCCATTGTTATGTACCTGGACGTCCGTTCCGCCACTTTCAACTCCCAAAAGCCTTTTTGACGGAAGAACTTTGTGAAATATTGTGCGTTGTTTACTTTTGCAGCAATTCTCTGTTTTTATCGGAAAATATTGCCGTTTGATATTTTTGTTAAGTTCGGTGGGATTCATATATACTCGTATACGAACTTTTCCGCCTTTTTCAATCGTGGCCATTAGGCTAACTGTTGGCGTTGGTTCTGATATGGGATCTATCACTTCAGGTTTTACCATTGTGTCCAGTTCGTATTTACCACGCGCATTGTGTGTGGTACTTTCCTTGATGTTATTATTTTGAATTTGGCGTTATCGACGAAATCAATATCATAACCAAACTTTCTGTTTCCTTATCGTTCTCATTATTTCGTACCGACCTAATATTGGTTGAAGATCGCCTCGGACGATTTTGAAAGTAACTAGACCCTCGCAATATTTTGCTTTGCATCACAAGTTTCGCTAATCACTTTTATGCTTTCGTTTTTGTAAGCAATAAAATCGTTTGGTTGCCGATTTCTCGATTTTCGCTTTAAGCTTTTCTGCGTTTTTATTCTGACAAGACATTACATTCTGCACTAGTGTCTAGCTTTAAGTTGAGTTTTTAAGAACCAATTGCTAGGGTGGCTTGCCACTTATTATTTACAGTTGTATTGATCCGTTTCGTTTCTATTGAGCCCAACAAATTTATAGTCATTTCTAGATTCGTTGCTTTCTGTATCACTGTCACTCGCATCATTGCTTGATTCTGATCCGACATACACCCTTTTTGATTTTTTATGTTTTAGCTTTTATTGTGTTTTTTTTTTCTTTGAATTTTCGTTTTTGTGTTTTTTACAGCACATTAATTTGAAATACCCTTTTATCCCGCACATAGTATTTTACATTTTTTGTTATAAGCTGGACAGTTTCTGTAGCCATGCTTGTTACCACATCGTCCACAGTTAAATAATTTATTGTTTCCAATTATGTTAATGCTTGCACTAGTCAATGTAGTTGGATCATTGTTTAGTTTAGAGATTTGCTTGCCAACCTGAAAATTTTCTTAGCTTTTTCCAAAGTCAGCAAATCTTCAATCCATAACTCTTGACATGTCGCATCTGAATTTATGGCCAAAACAATTTGATGCATAATGAATTCATCTGCGTTGATTCTATATCCACATTTTTGCACTTGCGATTGCAGGGGTGGCCGTGGTGTAGTGGTACTAGCAATCGCTTCTCACTCGGAGGGTCCAGGTTCGAGTCCTGCCCATGGCAGGTCAGTTTTTCATTTGTACTTGGAACTCAGACAGAAAAATTCTACGTGTGAAGGCATAACACTGACACGTAGATTTGGCTGTTGTAGAGTTTCAAGCATAGAAAAAAATACTGTGAATTATTATACCTCGAATCACTCTGAGTGAAGCAAAAACTCTCCGTCCTATTCGGACTCCCATCCCTGGAGAGCGCATAACGAAATCAAACACACCTGAGTTTCAAACCACTACAAAACAATTTTCCTTTCTCTTCCTTCTATCTTTCCGCCCGCGCCCTGGCAACAGTAAAAGGGTATCTAACACCTTAGGCGCGCGTAAATTATAAAAAAAAAAACAAAAAAAAAAAAAGCTTTTGCAGAAAAACTTCAAACGATTCAACGATTCGAATACCCACGTCCGGTAATCATAAAAAGCGAAAATGGTAAGAAATATAGAAGATATATAATCCATTTAAAAAAGACTAAGATGATGATACCAGATGAAGAAATAATGATCAGGACATATCTGTAACAAACCAATCATAAACACAAAGGGTTCCGTTATCAGTAAATTGACATTTTGCCACGCCTTTGACGAGTTATTAGAAAACCAACCCAATTCGATTTATGTACTATGATTAGTGTGACAGTCAGAGAAAGCTTCATCATCAGCAAAAGCAGTGATTTTACCCTTAGTAGGTTGAATAAATAATGAATTTACATAAATTAAAAATATTAATCATCTTTGGCTATCTAAAAATATTTTTCATTTTAACAATTTGCGTATGATTTTTTTAATTAGAAGTAAACCAACCATGAATGTAGCCTCTAAACCGTACACAGTTGCGTTTTATTAGCAGTAAATTTTTATCTGCTGTATCGAAAGCTTTGGCGGTACCGATAACTAACGCAGCTGTGATTGTTGAAGTATTTAAACTTGTATACAATTCACCAGTTAATTTCAATAAAGCGCTTTTCGTAAATCTACCACTTCTGAAATCAAACTGAGAACTGTTCAAAAAATGTATACTACCTATCCAAAAAAGACAAGACTCTTTCAAATACCTTAGAAACGATGGAAAGAATTGAAATTCGTTGATAACTTCGCGTTCTTTATGAAGTGCTATTTCGACTGCTGTTTTTAGAGACTCTAGAAATATTACTTTGTGTAAACAAATATTAAAACTGTAACACAAAACGTCAGAAATTTGGAAGCAGGATTTTTCAAGACATAACTTGATATCTGATCGAAAGATGATAAGTTAGATGTTTTAAGAGACAACGTTTATTTATGAATTTCAAAAACCATAAACTCTTCAAAGATATTGATTGGAAATTCTCTTATCTTAAATTTTCGTCATATTGACATTCAGATCTACTGGATTCAGGGATATCCTGTAAAAAATTATTAAACAAATTAAGAACTTCAAGAAGATCAGAGACAGTTGTGTTATTATTGTTTATAATGATATCATGAAAAGGCGTACATCTATTCAATGTTTCATTAACAAGGTCCCATTCTTTTTTGGAGTTATCGATATTACGAGGGCGGGTCAATAAGTCCGTGACTTATTGAATTTCTGACCTCTTTACTGAAGCAGCAACACTGCTCCTGTCAACAGCTATTTTTATCAGACTACTCACTGATTTGAGGAGAAAATGGAAAAAAGTGAATTTCGTGTGCTTCACTTCACAGGAAGGTTTGGCGTTGTTTAATCGCAATATGGAGGAGTTTTTGCGCCGTTTTGTAACCGTGGACGAAACATGGATCCATCACAACACACCAGAGAACAAACAACAGTCAAAACAGTGGGTTTCTAAGGGTGAATCGGCGCCAAAGAAGGCCAAGGTGGGTTTGTCAGCCAATATAGTTATGGCTACTGTTTTTTGGGATGCACGCGGGATAATCCACATTGACTACCTTCAAAAGAGAAGAACAATCAATGGGGAATATTATGCCAACTTATTGGACCGATTCAATGAATGATTTGGAAAAAAACCGACCTCATTTGGCCAAGAAAAAAGTTCTTTTCCACCAAGACAATGCAAGGGTGCACACATGTGCAGTTGCCATGGCAAAAATCCATGAATTGGGCTATGAATTGATCCCTCATCCACCCTATTCTCCAGATTTGGCTCCGAGCGACTACTTCTTGTTCCCAAACCTGAAGAAATGGCTTGGTGGAAAAAGATTTGACTCCAATGATGAAGTCATCTCGCAAACAAAGGCCTATTTTGAGGACCTCGACAAATCATTTTTTTTGGAAGGGATAAAAAAATTGGACAAAGTGTATAACGCTCAAGGGAGACTACGTTGAAAAATAAAATTATTTTTTTATCAAAAAATCTGTGTTTTATTCCAAAAGTCACGGGCTTATTGACCCGCCCTCGTATCAGCTAATTTGTAGATAAAATAAGTATCTCTACGAAGACGTATTTCAGTTTGAAGTCCTGCAAATACTCGTACTTGTAGTTTTTTATAAGATTGTTAGAGTTTTTTTATTATCATATATTTTATTATTAACACACGAATAAATTAGGTTTTTCCGTTTGATTTTATTCAATAAAGGAACAGTCATCCATTGTGATAGGCTTTCTTTTACACCGACTGCAATTAGATATATGAAACTGCAACTCTTAAAGAAATAAATCAAAATCAATGGATGGGTCATCTGTATTGTAAATACCCTCACAGGAATCAAAGTTTAATTCATCTTTTAGAGCTACAAAATTTATTTTGGAAGAGCTCTTGATTACAAAGCTACATACTCGTATTTATCTTAGTACATAATGATCAAGTTGGATGCAAGATAATTTGTGGTAAATTATTCTCAGATCGTAGGCTTCAGCTTTAGAAGCGATAATATTTCTACCATGAATCCTTATCAAAATATGGCCTTAGCACGAGCCTAGTCAGGTGGGTTGATCTAATAAAAATTTAAAACCAAAATATGGTAAAATTGATAAGGAGCTATTAGCTGCTATAGACTCAGCTAGTATATTTATGTTAAAATCTCCTAACTTGAAGATGTCAGAAATCCGAGAAATTCATTCGACGATATATGTAACCCACTTATATATGCAAAGAAAACAGTAACTAATGCCAGAGATTTCGCAAGAAACTTTGATAAAATCAGCACTATCCGGACAGATTTTTTTAATTTCATTAACAATTAGCTCGTTTCTCTAGTACACTTAATATTTTTTAAAGTATAAAAATCATTTATAATAGACATTTTCAACCTTTAAACTATAAATGTGATAGTACAGTGGAGAGATTTCAGTTGTTAAAATTAATATTTTACAATACCACCAAATGGAAGCGCCACACGGTGGTTATTCCGAAAACCTTTTGATCAATACACCACATTGAATAAGTTGACAAAAAAAAAATTAAATTGAAAAGTGGTCTTAAGTGATTAAGTTATAATCAAGTACAATTATTCCAAGTTGATCATATTCGGATGATTAAATTTTATTCCCGTAAGGAGTAGAAAATTGTAGTATCATAATTGTTATCTGCTAGGTGTCGAAAAAGAGTGCCACTAACACTATACGCATCATTGAGTCGTCTTATATTAAGAAAGAGTGAATTGCAGAGACGAATAGTAAGAATGAAAAATTGCCGTTCCGTAGCTTAGTATATAGTACGCGGTAAAACTAAACTAATGAACTATAAATATTGAGGCTTTTTGCTGGTGAGCATAACGTTTCAGGCCATATACGGCCACGGCCATGTTATTAAAAGCAACATTGAGCCTGCGTTTAATAAGGGCACCAGTAGAACAGAAAATCTTGTAGTCGAACGTTACTAGAGGAATTACTAAGGTGTTCACCAACAGTAGCAACGTGTTAACTGGCGTTAAGTTTTGATATTAGGACAAATTTCTAAGGCAGCCGTATATTTTTCCGATGACTGAACGGATAGGTCATCCCAATTTAATGATGAGCTAAACCAGTCTCCGCAATTTTTAGCTTTGCTTACAAATTCAATTCGCACATGCTGTATTAGAGGCAGATTGGCTGAGATACGTGTAATATCATTTCTGCTTCTGAATAAATATTTCATTTGCAAGTTGCATGTAGTTTTCCTCTTCCCAGCATTGAATTCGCTTAGGTTATGATTAAATTGTAAAGTGGCTTGATCAATAAGGTAATTGTCAAAGCTAAAGTTAAGCTGAGCATTGTCCGAAAAAATGTGAAAATTGCAGATCTGGATACTAAATAGATGTTATAAGAATTTTAAAAAGCAAGGGCTCCAGTATTTATTACTGTGGAACACCTGTTGAAATCTCAGCAAAATCTGATCTAAGATTTTTAGCGAAAACTGCTTGGTTTCTTCCAACTAAATACGAGCGCGTGAGATTGCAGGCTGATAAGGAGAAGTTAAAAGCAATAGGTCTGTATTTCACTGATAGGTTACCTACTCTTTTCTTTTTGGGATTGGTATAATCTTCGCTTGTTTCCGAGCACTTGGAAAAATAGATTTGGTTACAATATTGTTGAAGATGTATGTTATTACTGGGAGAATGTATATTAACATTATTTAAATAAAACGAGGATGAGTATTGTCAATATCAACAGCTTTAGATTCTAATTTCAGTATAGCATTACCAACGTTGGTTTGTTACAATCTGCAGAATTTAAAAGAGCCAGCAAGTGAATCTACCTCGAACTTTAGGTTACGTCCTACACCCAATTCATGTTTCTCCAAAGGGTTTTAGTCCGAAGCTTGTAACTAAAACGTTTAGCATAATAACTACACTTGACTCTATTTATTTTGGCATTTACTTTATTCCGTAATAACAGAAAACTTTATTTTTAAATTCAGAAATTTAAATTAATTTTTGAATTCAGCAATTTCTGGTGTAAGCCAGTTTGTTATATGTATATCTCAGATTTCGTTTTAATGGCAACGTGTTTATCAAAAAGTTATGTAACTATACTCTGAAAATACTCAACAAATCTATGTTTCGTAAAATATTGGTTGTCAATCCACGCTTATAAGATCTTCCTCAAGTAGATCCGAGTTTAAATGTCTAACATCTCTAAATATGTATGTCTAGGATTTTCTAGTATTGCTCAAGCTAATTGTGGCAGAGGTAAGATCATCCCTAAAAACGATAGGAGCAAAAAACTAGGTAGAAATTACATCCGGGCAGTCGTTAGTGATGAAAACGCTAGTTAACAATATCGAGATTCAACATCCGGATGGATTCAATAAATGAAGACGAACCCGCACCATAAAGAATATTACAATTAAAGTCACCATAGGCAATGGTACGTAGACCGACGAATGGATTTCTAATACGTCAAAGAGAAGCGACAAATCAATATATTTGTATGGCCTATACACAACACCAAGGATACGTTTCTTCAACAAACTTCTATTGAAAAGAGCCGTCGGGAAATGACTCAAACAGGGAATTCACAGCCAGATTGTCACGAACGTAAACAGCAACACCACCATCAATTCTATTTTTTCTGCCAGTTCTAAAGTTGTTGTAACAATGCATAGAGTAAGGCTCATTCCTTAGCCTCGGATCAAACCATGTTTCGGATACACACAGAACGTCAACACTGGAACCAACAAACAGATATATATCTGAATTTATAAATTTTCCATGATTAACTTTGTGCATTAATATGACACACCCTTAGCTCCTCCCGCTGTTCACAAATTATCATTCAAAACATCGCCTCCAGCGAATGGAATAGTGGACTCCTCATTGGGAAGCAGATAGAAATATATGTAGAAATAATAAAAATTTCCATATACAGGGTGGGCTATACATTTTTACAAATAGCAGCACATGATTTCTTAAAAACCATTAGTGGGAGTGGCGCGCGGGTGGCGGGGAATTGTGCTTCTTCATGCAATTTTAGTCACGATGGAGCGATTCAAGGGAAAACAGCGTGCTTTTTGTGTAAAACAATTTTACAAAAACAACGATTCTTACGTTACAGTACGACGCCTATTTAGAATTGAATACGGATTACGCCTTGTAAGTGAGTGTCCAAGTGTTTATTTAATCAATGTTTGGTTCAAGAAGTTCGAAGTTTAAATACTAAAAGCCACTTCATTCACCTAAAACGACAGTATGGGCTGCCATATTAGCTAAGGGCATAATCGGTTCGTATTTATATGAAAATAATCGAGGAAATAACGTAACTGTGAACTCAGTGGAATACGTGAAGATGTTGCGAGAGTTTTTAACACCACAGATACATGAATTTGAAGGATATAACAGTAGGACTTGCAAGAAACAAGATGGAGCAACATGCCATACGTCAAATGTGACCTTACCGGTGGTCAAAGGAATGTTTCCCTAGAAATTGATTTGTCGCATAGGTGATATCCCATGGCCTCCGAGAAGCCCGAACCTTACACCTTGCGATTTTTTCTTGTGAGGATACCTGAAAAGTCGAGTGTACCTTAATAAACCGACCTACATATCCCAATTAAAGGAAAATATCCAGGAGGGGATAGCCGCGATACATCGCAGCATGGTTGGTGACTTAAGTTCCAAATGAGTGCACTCACGCTCAACGTTTTCCACGGATCGACGAGTTGCGTGCACACTGAAGCCATGCTGACGACCGACCTTACGATGAAATTCGCGTGGCGTATTTACAACTCAACCGGAATTTCGATAACATTTGTTAATGATTTCTGCACAATTTTCCGTAAGCGTAGAACGATGCATGATGAAATGAAAAATCTTACTGAATATTTCGACAGCCGTCATTGTTAACTTTGACAGCTGATGAAACATAACAATTGGAAAAACTATCATTGCTATCTAGTCACCCGTTATTTATTTTTGAAATCAATGCTTTTAATGGCGATCTTGTATAGACAGTCAAACAATCCTCGATGTACATTTTTCGGCTATTGTTGGTATTATTGGTGCCATCATTGTTTTGGGTGCACTAAAAGCACTCAACAGGAAATCTGATGACAACTTATGCAACTATCGTTATCAACATCAGACTGCCTCTATTTGAAGAATTAGTTTTCGTTTCGTAGCAGAAGGCCATATATTGCTATTTACTGGCACTTGAAACTCGATGTCGAAAAGAGCACAGTGCAGGAATTACAAAATATTTGGTTTCAGTTTCTTTCGTCATTAAGTATGCCTATATCTATTACGAGTTGTTCCACCTACGAGATTTATATATCATAAAAATATCGTTTTCTACTGGCACATATGTCATTCTGGTTTCCACTTATTTGTTGCGAAGTAGGTTTCATAATAAGAATCTCAGCATGATTTACACCACAAAATCATAGAAGCATGTGTGATAATTGGGCTTATCCATTTACCGTTAGACATACATATGCCAATTAAGTTCAGATTCCTGTTGATTCTGTGATTTATATTTAACTGCTTAGCTCTCCAGAAAATCAGCTGTTCTGAACCTTTCATTTAACATATGTATGTAGATTGTAGGAACTTAAATTCTCTGGAAAGCTAACTGACAAATGTATTCCGTTTGTCCAGTTTATATGATTGAATTAGTCAAGGGTCACAACTAATCGTGATGCCTTAATTAGCATTACTAATATAAAGTACCATTTTCAATTTAATAGTCAACTGTTTAGGACAAGGTGACAATTAATATTCAGTTTTCCCTATAAAATCATTTTAGATCAAGAGAATGACACTTTACAACTTATTGTCAGTAAGCAAGTTATGTCCTGATATTAATTCCTCCTAATGAGTCCCCCTTCTGATAATTTCAATTTTAATCCTCTATGGAGTTTTATTTCCCAGAAGAATAAATTAAACAGTAGCACGTAGTCAACTGTGATCTTTTCTCCTTTTTACTGAAAATAACAACATTCTTATTGGAGGAGATGCACTGCCCGTTAAAGCGCGTAAGATTTTCTAAGAATTTATTTATAAAATTCAGGAAGAAATTTTCATTTAATTGAAATAAGTCTCTTTGTTTTTTCGAAATAATCCAACTGCAAGAGGAATGCTGGAGGGAGCAGGAGTAATGCATAAGAAATACGCCTCCAGTTATTGAGCCTTTTAACTGTTCATAATGCAATTCTTTGGGAAAAGACAAAGGTCTTGTGGTCGAGTAGAATTCAGGGATATGGGATCTTTGCGAAAAAAAATTATTAACGGAACCTAAGCTGAAGTCAGCTTATTGAGATAAATCGTACTTTGACATAATCTGCGAAAAATTCTCATTCTCCTCCTATTAATGCGAAGTTATTAAAAAAAAAAGAAAACGTGTACTGAACTGGTGCTAGAAGTAGTTTAATATTTTATGTAACGCACAACTCTTAATTGTGTTTGCCAAATGTAATCTGAAGAGATATCATCCCCTATTTGCAATGGCCCTATTGTCTCGGAGGAAGAAGAACCTGCGTGTTTTTGTCAACCTACCTTGAACGATGTTGAGAAGATATTGAAAATTTCCCTAATAAATATTTTCCTTACGCATTTAGTCATAAACATACAAGTAGTTATGGCAAAGGTCTTCAGCATCACGCCGGAGCTTAATCAGTACTATTCTTTCTATGTAGATTTTCAATGGCGTCGCCTAATTTTTTCAGCGTTAGCATAGAAAGAGGCTATCCTAGAAATTTCTGGAGAGTGAGAGTGAATTCTACCTACTTGTAGCTATCTTACACACTAGCTTTGAGTGCTAGAAAAGCCGTTAGTTCGATTAGGAATGTTAACTTGCTGCAAAAAAATTGGCCTATAGTTCCAAACAAAAACTAGAAAGATGGTGTACGAGAAGTCCTCGGTAAAATATACTCAATAATGATATTCCATCGTTATTTTGCACAGACGAACGAGTTTGACATAGTTCTATGTAGTTTGTCATTATAAATAACGTCTTATTATGGAGCTTTAAAATCGATGACAATGTTGTGGGTATTGATTGGCCCTTCATGATTTTTTTCTAAGACCTGCCGGAGTATGAGCATTTGGTTGATTGTGCACTTTCCTGGCCTGAAACCACACTGACAGGGGCCAATTAGGTCGTTGGCGTACACAAAATACAACAGATAAGATCTTATGAGCAATATTGAGTTGACTTATACCTCTATTTGACAAATGAGTTCATGTATGTTCTACACAAAATCACTTCCAGTAACTTGGAATACCTTGGCTGATAAGGTTCAGCTGCTTCATTAGATTTATATTTAGATGTTGGTATTCTTATTTCATTTTGGTTAGGTGGATGGAAGACTTGGCTATAGTCTTCCAGTCTAAATGGTTTATTCTTTCTGACTGCAGAGTATTGGACTTCATCGCTGGTATACAGTCTGTAGAAGAAGTTTTTCTATATTCTCAGCACCAATTGTGACTCAACTACAAAGTCTCAACCTTCATCTGTTCAGAAGTTTAGAATACTGGAGGTATGTCTTACATGGCGATGGCGAAATTATGAATTTGGGCAAGCGTTTCATATCCCCTTGTGTATGTTAAGATGATGAAACTGTGTACATCCTCTGGAAACATTTTATCCCACCATAGAGTTAATAAGCTTAATTCCGTTTCCAGACGTTGTGTCTTGTAGGGTATGGTTTCCCACTGTCGTAAGAAAGACATCCTCCTTTCCTATCTTGGAATTAACATCGCTTTATACCATTTTTACGTCATATTTATGATATTGCTGGAGGAGCTCGTGGAAACATTTTTTGGTGGCGTCGTCCTTGTCCTCCGTGGGGATATGGGCGCCTATTAGGATTGTGTTGGCGATTCTTGCCTGGACGAGAATTGCGTCACGTGTGGGAAGCTTAAGGCTTGCTTAGGTCTGCCGCGTATAACAAATCTGAACCCGAATTAGCGCTATTTCTCTTTAACAATCACGGTAGTGAATGCCATAGTTTTTCATCCTCTTTTAGATTTTTCCTTGATAGGTAAGTTACCCCGACGCCCAATTCAACATTTGGAAAATGAAAAATTTCGGAAATGTGAGCGCTACCATTAGCTAAACTAGGGCTCTTCCGCCACCTTCGCACTCTAGTATTAGTCTTTTCATAATGAAACGGTAAACCAGCTAAACAAAAATCATCTATCAGCTGTTAAACAAAAAACAGATTTCTGAAAATAAAACTCTCTAAAACTAGCTCCTACCGCTTACTTAACCAGCCAGATTTGCTGTTGAAAAATCTGTTTTCACCATGGTAAAGTAATAAATAAAATAACAAAATACTCCTTAAACCCCCTCACCTAGCCACGCTAATAATAATTATGATTTAGCGACGGCTTGCAACATTTTCAATTTGCAAGTGTGAACAAGAAATTTGATGGCGGAATATCTATAATCTAGTTGTGTTAATTGAGTCGCTAGGTTTTTCTTTATATATGTTCTGTGTTCTGTTTTTTTTTTTTTTGAAAAAGATTCACAAGTATTTTTTCAAACCATCTTGATTTGACTCGGTTAACTAAAAAGTTCCAATACCTGCAATAATACTCGTATCTAAGACTTATCATAATTTATACAATTTCTTGAGATTTATTAAAGAATATGGCCTTAATATATCCTGCATATTTCATGGTAAAATATCCACGAAATCTTCAATGATGATGACGACTTAAAGGATGAACCTAAGGAATACTCCTCTCTAACCTCCATTGCTAAACTTCGACATATATGATGTATATGGCCAGGTCGTACAAACTTTGCATAACTTTTGCAAATATCCACACTTCTATTAACCCTGTCGAAGTCTTTTTTTCGAAATCCGTAAAAAAAACAGGGACAGTAAGCTTCAACAACACTCCTAAGAATAAATTGTTGGTCTATAATTGAATGCCTTTTCCTATAGTCGGTTTTTTAACATGTAATTCTCTAGAGTTACACTTCAAAAGCAGAGCTTTTTTTGCAGGATACCTGAAATAAAAGCTATGCAATGGATTAAGGTACTGTATACCTTTTTTATGTAATGAATAAAGTAAGGCCTCTATGACGTGCTTTGAAATAATTTCATTATACAAGATATTGGATAACATAGAAACAAGTAAAACTTATCCCTGTCCTGCATTTTTTGCCATTCTCAAAGTCTCCTAACACGTCTATTAATTCCTTGCAGTTAATTAAGGCATTCAAAGTTTTACCTCTATAGTTAGCTGTGGCGTACTGAGAGGGACTATTGAGTTGGTTAAGCAGCTGTAATATTCCGCAAGAATATCAGAACCGAATTCAACGCTTCTGACTTTTGAGTCTTTGCGCTAATTTTCAGAAGAATGGTGAATTATTATACTATCCTGTTAGCTTTTTCAATTTTTGAATAGTTTTTAATTTTTCTTTGCGTAACAAGTTGTACTTTCTATATCTTTCGATAGTACACGTTGTTCTTACTTGTGTTTGTGGGCGACTTTTAAGGCAGGCTAATTAGTTTCATTTTGCTATTATTATAAGATATCTTTCTATATAGGTAAACTTGTTCGATAAAATGGTTTGCCTTATTTATACTATCTATCTTTTATATAAGGAGAAAATCCAAATATTGTAGCCGATAAAGATAAAGATCTTGTAGAATCTATTTCAACGTCACCTACCAGATAAACGAAAATTAGTAACGTTCCTTTATTTCTCGCAATATTGCATATATTCCAGGAAAGGCACTAGTACCGAAATTTTCAAAATTTATTTAACTGGAGAAGCTTTAATGCAACAATCAAAGCTACATAAAAAAAAACATTTAACCCCAGGAACAATTTTCATTTGACATCTCCTAAAAAAAAACAGCAGGCTAATCCCCCCGTGCGGATGTAAAAAAATATCAGTCAGAGGAAAAAAAAACCTTTTAAAACCAAAACAAAAGCAAACATCTGCACTTCAATTGTCTAAAATCCTTAGACAGTCATGGTTCATAAATTTATTCCAAAAGCGACAAACTTTTAATATTTCACAGCCAATTACACGAACAAAAAGTCGAAAAGCCGAAACAAGACCATTACGTTTCTTCCTCTTTTCATGCAAATTTTCACCAACTCATCACATTTCACTGAATTTCATTATCCTTTACGAAAAACATTGAATATTTTCCCAAAAAGTATTATTAATCTTGTTATTCCTTTAATAAGCCGAGAAATTGCTTTTACCACAGAATTGCTTGCATTAACTCCTTATTTTTCTTCTAACCAAAAATTGGGAGGAATTTATTTTTATTTTGTTGACCTTCGCTGGATAAGTGACAGGCGCGGGGACAGTCAGAAAATACTCCTCGAAAATGTTCTTTCTTTATTCAAATACTAGCCTGTGAAGCACTAACAACAAGCTGTACATATAAATTGGTACAAATAAAGCTCATCTTAATTTATTGTGTACGAGGAAAAATAAAAGTAAAATAAAATAAGTCACGTCTTGCCTTCAATCGATAAAGGCCAGAGTTTTTCCGCCGTGACCAATAACAATTTAAAGACGAAGTTAACCTACAGCGAGAATAAACGGGTGTAGCCATAATAATAACTTATAAACTGGCCTACCCTAATCTTGTTAAACAAAAAAGAAATCAAAAATATTTAACATAGGGTGCGAAGCTTATTGTATTCAGTTTCCAGATCTATAAAGGCCAGGACTGCGTAGTACAAAGTTGCCACTTACTTAAGGCTTCATAAAAATGTACTTGTATATGCATGCATACATACATATGTACATTATTCTTGTAAAGAGTGTTTTTCAAAAGCTGTATGATTTGAAATTGAAATAAAACACAAATAAGATAGGAAAACTATTTATTGTAATTTTATAGCATTAATGATGAAAACTGATTTCTGGCATACGGTTACCACAGGAGCGTCTCAAGAACTTCCATTCATTCTCGACTGAAGAACTTATTAATGCCTTCCACCAATTTATCACTTCTAGTAACCCTGCGAGTAGACCGTCAGAGCCCCCACTCGTTTTTCCCGTTAATTACAAATTAATGCTGAAATGCACCTAAGATTCTCCTTAGATCTATGATAAGATTAACATGTAAATCATATAGAACTAGGATGATATCCAACTGCCAGATGCTAAGCTTCATTTCATTTCAGTATATAACCTATCGCGGAGCCCTTCGATTATCTTGCGAATTCTCACCCTTTTGAGCGTCTCTTCTCTCGCTTTGTACCTTATCAATGGATTTTTTTCATACCACTGACTGAGGCGGGAAGGCATCAATTATTATAATTTTGATATTGTTTGGCAATGAATTTGTAGTTTTCACATAACAAGGAACATTATTTCTACCCTCTACTTTAGCTTCTGGGTTTTTATAGTGCTTCATAGTTCTAGTTAACTTATGATTTAATTTACAATTTTTCACATGAAAAAAATCATGTGAACATTTGAAAGAGTGATTTATTGTATTTTCTGGTGAATTAAACAAAAAAACCCGTTTTTTTTTTTGTTTGAGTGACTTTAAAAGCTAGTCATTCATAATTAAGGCGTGGTTAAGCACGTTCCACAATACGGCCCCGAGTGCTTTTCCCTGAAATATCACCAAATTTTCACCTGTTCCGGAAGCAATCTTCACTAAAGGACGGATTCATAAGGTGACTGCTGATTACTTGTATGTGTCTAGCTTCTCATAGTGTTCAGAAAAGATCAAGCTGCTATCCCCTCTTTACCTCTTGACGCGGACCGCTGAAAATGTATCCCTTGTAACTTTTTGAATAACACTTAAAAGATAATAAGCCTGAAGCAAATAAACATTCTGCATTTTCACCATCTCAAAGCTAAGGTATTATAAAATATCCTGCGGAAATTCAAATTCAATCGCACAAAAATTGATATCCTTTGTATCTCACTCAAATATTGCAGAATCTACGTATATTATGAAGGAAAAAATATATTGTTTCAACAGTTTTTGTTTCGGAAATTGTGAAGAAAGGATATCAAACCGAATCCCTTGGCGCATCAACATACAAACAACACCTATGATATTACACTCTTAGTATCATATACAAGTATATGTCCTCTCTTCTATTATCGTTATACTCGAGTTCATCAAAATCTCTGATTAAAATTTGCTCATGAATACATTACTTACCCTTTCGATTATATAAAAATGTTGAAGTAGAACAAAAATAAGATTGAATCATTTTTTATGATTGCTAGTTAATGTGACTGTCCTGCTGGCAATTGCTACCAACCTCCCAAAGGACAAATACATTGTCTTGTTGAAAGTATAGTTCACATCCCATGCCCATGGCTCTTTTTCGCCATTGTTTCCTTTTTTCGTTTCATCTCGTTTTTGGACAAACTCCTACGCCTCGAAACAATGAGACCAGCTATCATTCTTCTCCTGTTATTCCTATAAAAGAAGAAAGGCCATATTTTGCAATTGCTCTCAAGGCGTCACTTCAAACAAAGAATACAAAAATAAAAACGAGTAGGTATCAATAATAAGAAAAAGTAAAACAAAATCAGTAAATGAGTGAATGGAATCTTTTCCATCAATTGATCCGTGGACAATTGTAAATACTTACATATACGAATCAATGCACGCTAGATACATACACCTACACTCAAGTACATACATATGTACATATATGTCACATTTTCAGCTCAAGGATATTTCTAATTTTCACATTGAAATCAGGATTTTGAGACTTATTTTTGATGTTAAGCAAATGGCCGGGGGGTTTTGTTTACACTTTTTCCCTAGCTTTTTCCTTGTGTTCATTTCATTTTTAGGGATTTTTTTACTTTGAATTATTGATTAGGACGAGTGGTTTATAAAAGGAAAATATATATATGTACATATAGGTATATTCTTCGAAATGTTGGTTATATGCATGTTATTATTATTATTTTTTTTTTTTGAAATGGCCTCTTGTTGTCGCCAATATGGGCAGGAGGAATAGAAATTTTCAATTCGGTTGCTTGATTTCTGGACAAATACTGATACATTGCCCCGAAGGAAAATGACGCAGAAAATGTCAATACCATCCAATGGAATAAATTTAAAAAGGTAGACAAAACATTTGAAATATGTATGCATAGTATATGTCTCCATAAATGTCTTTAAGTGGAAAGACAATGTAAAGTATCGAAATATTTGCATTCTCATTGAAACCATTTTAAAGATGGTAACTTGAGTAGAGAACTTTTAAGGAACCCTTTGGCAGTCGGGTCAATTAAATACTTACCATGTTACCCCTAAGAACTAGAACCCCTAGAACTAATTGATAGATGAAGAAATTTTCTCCGTTGTAGACTTGGAACCATACTCTTGTTCTATACACGATTAGTCAAAACGCGTTCTGATGTCAGTGCCTTTAAATGACTATTTATTTTGAGGAAAGTGGCAGACCCTTTGAGATGTTCTGTAATACCTCAACTTACATATTTTCTTTTCGACTCGGTTTTTTGTGTAATATAATTATAATGACGGGAATTATTCCTGATGAATGGAAGTAAGCAAAAATCATACCTGTTCCGAAATCGCGATCGCAAAATAATTCAGACTATAGGCCAATAGCTATCCTACCTTTCCTTTGTAAGGTGTCTGAGAAAATTTTAAGCAAACAAATGAAGATCTTCCTTGAACTACTCGTAAATAACCTACTAACGCAACATCAATCGGGTTTTAGAGCAAAGCATAACTGCACAACTGCGTTATTAAAAGTACATAACTGACGACATCCGTTCTGCCATTGTCAGTCGTTCGCAGATCTCCGCCGAGAATTGATGTGATTCGGCTCTCTTTATGGCAAAATAAAAATAGTGATTCCGTTTTCTTAAACCAAATTAGTTGCAATTCGGTTAATAGAATCAGTGGCCCGGCGGTTAGTGGCGCAATGTTTGTCATCGAATTTTGGGACACGGGTTCGAATCCCGGACCAAACTAAGAACTGTTTTTTTTTGTTTTCTCCTCAAATTGTGTGGTTTCAAAACAAAACCAACAAATAAAAGGAAAAAAAATCACGTGATGGATGGTGGAGAGCGTTCCGCTCTTCCCATAGCGGGAGTTACAAAAGACAACAACAGATGCCGGTGCCGTGGTGAAAGCCATTAAAAGGAGGAGGAGTTTGAAATCCCCTCCTAAAGTAACAAAAAAAAGAATAAATGCCGTTCGATCAGAGGATGATGAACATTATGAAGGGGGCAATGACAACTTTGCTTCTCTAGCGGATTCCGAATCAGAAGAAGAGGATGAAATGTTAAAAGATATTAGCAGCAGCATAGAAAAGCTGCAAGAAAAAATGCTTGCTGTTAAGCTAAAACAAACTGCACGCAGGCAGAGGGAGAAATTAGAGGCAGAAAGCGCCCAACAAAAAAAGCAACACGAGCAGAAACTACAACTGCAGCAACAACAAAACCAGCAGCAGCAGAAACAACCACTGCAGCAGACAAAACAGCAGCAGCAGAAACAACAGCAGCCGCAGAAACAACAACAGATGAAAACACAGCAGCTGAAAAAACAACAGCAGCAACAACAGCTGCAGCAGAAGAAGAAGGAGAAGGTGCCTCCTATCAACACCTATAAACTAGAGGTAAATGAAACCAAGGACCTGTGTAAGTTGGTCATTGGTAATAATTTTAATATCAAGAGATTGGGGAACGATCGCCATGTCATCCACTGTAATACGGGACAGGCGACTCAACTACAACAAAGACGTTGCACACGGCAGTGTGGATCGCCACAGGTTCAGTAGGGCGGTGGGGAATCGCGATAAGAGGGATGTTGTTCGGCAGCACCAGCATTTCTGGTGGTTGAATAATGGGGAAGATGTTTCGTCGTCGTTTCCGTCAATTACGTACCAGCCTCACTAATGAGGTAGAGCTGACCAATTTATTTGCTCTGTGAATAGCGGTGGCCAGCTTATATAGGTTTAGGTTAGCATTTAAGAAACATATACATATATCAGTGTATACAAAGGTGTGTACTGATATATGTATACGATTGTGTATAATGTCTATGTGTGTTTATGTGTGTATTGTGCATTTAGGTTAGGTAGGCTAAGGTTTATTTTAAGTTAGATACTAAGTTTTTATAAAAAATAAAAAATTATGTCCATATGCTAAGTTTTTGTTAACAAATATTTTTTCTTAGCCTTAAGTATTCAAAATAAATAGTTCTAAGTAAAATGTACATAAAGTCGAAAGACACAGTTATAAGAATTTAGAGTAGCTCAGAGTGCCTGTGTGTGGCCAGTAAGATAGTATAAGATTGTTAAGTAATTTTAAGCTAGCATTTAAGCATTTTTTGTTAGTATGTAAGAGTTAGTGATTAAGAAAATAAAATGCAATTAAAACTGAAACTGAAACCGTTCTGCCATTGACAGGGACATTATGTCACTTCTAGTTTTCCTTGACTTCTCAAAAGCATTTGATTCCGTAAACCATGATATTCTTTTATACAAATTAAAGAAACAATTTGCTTTTGATGATAAAGCGTGTCAACTTGTAACATCATATTATGAATTATATTCATTTCATTGTGACCGAATACCATCGAACTTTCCGGTATCATTTGGTATGCCTTAAGGATCTGTCCTTGGCCCTCTTTTGTTCACGATGTTCATAAATGATATATATAAAAGGATAATCTACTGCGATTATCATATCTATGCGGATGATGTGCAGTTATACAAAAAAATACCCACATCTGCAGTGTCTTCTAGTATGGAAAACCTTAACTTCGATTCCATTTTATTTGGTTACAAAAAAACTGCCTTAGTCTTAATCCTTCAAAGACTAAGTCACTGCTAATTGGTAGTAAAAATCAGTAGACTGTGATTTTGCCTCTTGTTATTAATAATGATGTCATTGAGTCTGTTACTAAAATTAAAAAATTTGGGAATTTATTTTAACAAACAACTCAACTGGACAGATCACATAAACTTCGTTTATGTGCTGGATATATATTTAATTTCAGAAGATATGATCACATATACGCCTTTACTAAGCCAATAGCTGCGTGTTCACTGGATACAATTCTAAAATATCGAACTGTATTTGCACTGCATAGAATTATTTACTCTGGTACACCGAATTACTTGTTCACAAAAATCAAGTTTGTACACTCTCAGAGAACCCTTAATCTAATACCTCCGAGGTACAAATTTTTAAATAGCAGTCGCCAATTTTTTACTCATGCTGTGCGCCAGTGGAACAGTCTCCCAACAAACATCAAAAGAGTGAACACAGAAAATCGTTTCAAAAAAGACCTATTAAATTACTACACAAGTCGCAATTAATGATACATATGCCTATTAAAATTAGCTTTTATTACTTAAAACTATATTTATTTATCTTCATCTTTCCTCTTCTTTCATTTTCTATTCTTTTTTCATTTTTCCTCTCGCTTTCATATTCTATTTATTTTCTTTTGTTATTAGGATTAAGATAATTTTTGTTGTTTAAATTTAAATATGCGCAGAGATGCTTAATTTAATAAATACAAATACAAATACGAGTACTAAAAACTTTCTACCTTGAACTTTTTTTCCTAATAAATACGAGTATGTCTTAAGAAAATAATATAATATAAAATAACAGTAAAATCGCTTTTTCAAGTAAATTCTTCATTTCTAGAATATTTATGAAGTGCAAGTGCAGTAGCTTGTATACGACCCTTAGAATTTCAGAAAGCAATAACTACAATAAAAATACTCTTATGACCTCTTCAATAAATGTATTAATATTTTTTATATAAAATATTTTTTATGTAAGTCAGATTCTATTCTAAGGCCAATGAGTGATTCAGTTTTCTACAATGTTCAACCCAGTGTACACTTTGGGTTGGAGAACTTAGTCAAATTTCTTTACGTAAGGTCGCGTAGAGTGTCCAGGCAAATACTTTTAAGTTTCCCACTTCCATATTCCAAAATTTCTTTTGATTCCAAAGTTCCATTGAAGGATATTGCTTTAGAATTAAAAATCCTCTTCGATATGTGCTAATGGTTCTTTTTGTCAGGAACTCTGTCAGCCTTCACATAGCTTCGTTCAGATTACACTTTTTTTTTAATTTGACCCTCTTGTGGCTACGGACATTGAGCTGTTTATTCTCTGATGAAGAATATTTTTCCAAAACTTTCGGAAGAAGCTATGGTAAACATGAGAAGTTCTGTCTTCTTAAGGCAAACCTACTTACATTAATTGAGAGTACAAACCAAGTCTACACAGTAAATTTGAATGACTTCTTGCCATTTTATAGATACATATGTCGGATGTTTTCACGGAGCTGTTTATGACACAATTTATATTCACTCCGGCAAAAGGATTGTCCGGATTCAGGCAGAGTACCTCTGAATAAATTATCGTAGCCCTAGAGGGCACCCCGGTCGATAGTTTTTTCCCAAGAATTTTCGCTGGGTCCAATTAGCTTAACTCCTTTGTTCCAGTTTTCTAAGTTTGACTTTGAATTTTATTATTCATTGCATGTTTTTGCTCTGCTAAAAAACGGGGTCGATTTTCTGCTTTAGATCTTGATTTATCTTACCTCTAGGGACACTATTAAAGCAGGTGTCCTCAAAAGTCCTATGCCAACTTAACAATTTCCAATATACTGGTGTCACAGAATTCGGCTTGTATCCAATTATTTAGATCCACCTTCACAACTGGTACAAGGCTCGAGTTTTCCATTGGCCAGCTTCTTTTAATATGAAAATAACTAGTTGATAGAAATGTGCATGTGGAGCAGACGATGAGTTTGGCACGGGATTTATATATGATATTTGCTGCATGATAAAATGTAACTGTACTAAAACATGTCTTCAGTAAAGCTTATAATCCTGCATTATAATGACCATTATAATCGATGTCTTGGTGATAGCACTGACAGATTTATTTTGAAATTTTTTGTAAGCTTTGAACTTGTTTGCTTTTTCTTCATAACCTTCCTAAGTTACAGATGACCCCGCGGAATAGGAGCTCTACAGAGTCATCTTCCAAAACCTTGTTTTTTGTGTTTATTAGTTCTATGTGCTATGTTCCAAGGCTCCATACTGGCACCACAAGCACCGGGTAAATATTGGTCAATTTGCATAGATATCATTACTTCACATTTACTTTATATGTACTCCCATGTGCAATATATTTTCGTATATTAATTTCTATAATAATTCGTAATGTTAATTTGTGATCTTGGGTTATCGTGCTTTCCGTTTGATTAAAAAGAACATCCAAATCAGGCATTGTGTACCATAGCATTGCTTTCCACGAGGGATTATAGCATTGATAGATGCAACCGGTTGTAAATCAATTATCGCAGTATTATGCAATTATACCTTTATCCTTTATATCTTGATACATCACTTCAGTTGATTAGCCCAATCGCAGAGAAAAGGTTAAGTACAAAACCCTAATGAATTCCTTTTTATTTTTTCTAAGGGATCCCATCAGCCAATTGCGGGCTTAAAAATCTTTTGTACCACAAAATCAATTTAGTTGTAGGGATTCTCTTAATTTTTTGTGAAAGGGTTTGATATGTCTTTTAGCCTGGCTAAGCTCTGGGATATTTTCTCAATGGGATATATACATTTTGATCTCCAAACTCTTTATTGCTGAATTTGGAATATTACAACCGTTTCTATGCAGTTCGTCAGCTATTTCGTTTCCGTGAATACCTACATATATAACCAGGTAACCACTTTGTTTTTGTGGGAGAGATCTTCTAGTGTATTGTAGCAGTGTGTGACTGATTTGATGTTAGTGAGATTAGAGCCTAATGCTTTCATGGCTGCTTGTCTGTCCGTTAGTATATGGATGGGGATGAGCTTCACTCCCTTGTCGAGAATGAGATCGGCGCACACCTGAATGGTATGTATTTCCGCTATAAATACGCTGTGACTTTTTCCCAATGGTAGCAATACTCTGGTGTTTGATCCAAATATACCATTAACCACCTTTTTCAAGCCCGTACAATTATCAAGGCTTCACCCAACGATGACGTTGTCTAATAAAAAGCGGGGTCAGAGCAAAGTACTGGTCTTATCGCAACGGCTTTCAAATGACGGCAC
>OX422144.1:20823668-20882081 GCA_949129095.1 Volucella bombylans
GATTGCAAGGCGTATGCTTGCTCCCATGGATGTATGGGCATCCCGTGGACTTAAGTCTACCCGACAGGCGTCTCACGTAAAATCCAAGATTCTATACCATTGCCATTGATGCATCCGTATACCACTTGATACCTTTAAAATTTGTGGTGAGATTTTTGTAATTCTATGCTTCTCGGCTTGGGATTAGTATATTGAATCTTCTGCCGAAGCACAGAGTCAGTTCCGAAAGGTAATTTATAATCCTTTCAAAAATAGATTCGTCGATCCCAAATGCACACATTTGGAAATATCAAGTGTAACTATCTTACATTCGACAGATTGATGTATGTATGCTTTGGTTCCAATTTTCGGTGAGATATGCCATCAAATCACCAGTGGACCTGTTGCTACGAAAACTGTACTACTTCTCTTTTGGAATTTTCGACCTTGGAAAGAAGGGACGTAAGTGCAATGGGCGTGTAGGAGGAGAGAAGGGAAGATTCACTTCTTTAGTGACCGATTGGACAAATGCTGTTTTGTGTATGTTAGGATCTTTAAGTAATCTTGCTGCTACGCTAGAGCAAAATTGGATTCGTCGCACTCAAATGTAGGTGGGGACAAAGCACAAACGGGAAGTGTTAAGGTGGCCTCAAAGTATGCAGTAAGTACGCTGACAGCTGGAATGCCATTATATATGAGCGTTAGTATAGTTGATAATATAGAACTTCTAATATTTAGTAGTATGTTATATCTCACTTTTTCGTATTCTTGAAATTTCACTCGCTTAAGGAAACTTCGCTGGAAGCCTTGCTAAACCCTCTCACGACTTCCAAACTAGTTCCAGAATGCAACACTTCACTGAATGCAGTCAGAGAGCTGCACTCACTGCGTGTTGTTTATGTCCCAGCTCACAAATCGCCGATGAACTTGCTAGACAAGGCTCAGTGGTCTGTTGTTCAAGACCCGAAACTACGTTCGGTCTGTGACTGTGTCCTGCGGCTTCCCTGCTGTCCTAAAGTGTTCGGATGATTACCGGCATTAAGTGCGCAGGCCATAGGTGACACGACATCCTGTGGCGTTTGTGGTAAAGGTGATTGTGATACTGCAGATCAACACCTCTGCGAGGGTCCGTCCTACTCGGACCAAGCTGCAGGTACTCGACGCTGCTATGGTGGCTGATGGTACTATAGTCACTTTAACGAACGGCTGAGAAATTTCAGTAAAGGAACATTTCAGGATTACTATGGACTAGTCCTTTTCTGAGTGCTTTGTGCCTAAACATGCTCTTGACGGCAGTTCATTAGTCTTGGCAAAATGTAAATAAGAGTCAAATTCTAGAACGTATACAAGAGAAAATTTTCCTATGCACTACAGATTGGTGGAAATAAAACATAGCCGTGTTGAAGTTTTAAAAAGTTTAAATCTTAAGATGAGCCATATTAATAATATCATTACTTATCCCTCTTTTATATTACGTAGATTCCTCTGAGGCGCTATGTCAAATTGTAGAATAGTACAACCTTATGCCCCCTTGAAAATAGTACTGCTTATATTTTTTTAAGTTGACTCAGAGTCTGGCCAAAAACACAAAAAGGGATAGAATTCGATTACGTTATTTAATATAAAAAAAAACCACATACAAAATTTCTTAACAATACATACATTGTATACATACGAGTACATACGAATATATACGAGTACATCTTTGCTTATAAAACCATATTTTCAAAATCCCATTTAAAAAAGAGAGAATTTGATGCAAAATATGGTAATGGATGAATGAAAATAATGATCTACTCCCAAAACACAAGGAGTAAGTTTCCTCGAAAATTCTATTAAAAAAAAAAACAATGGTCGATTAAAAGTTGTATAATTTAATCAAATTACTTTCATCGGCTCTATCAACTTTGAAAAGCATCATCCACTTAAATCTCATTTCAGTAGATTTGCAGACTTCGGTATCAATTACTAAATCTTGGTAACCACCCTTAAGTGTTTAAAAATAACTCTGAAAAATCTCAAAGACCCTAGATACTCGCCGAACGAAAAACGAAGGAAAATCTTAATGAAAAGCTTAAAAGTAAACGCAATTAAAATGGTAATTTCATTACACGTCCGTATCCGTAGCTCTATTAAATTGGCATATAGTACTGAATGTAGAATAAGATCCGTAGCGTTTGAAATATTCTACTTATTTCTTCGAAATAGACGTATTCGTATCCAACAAGGACAGCATGTTCCAATCTACTAATAGAGTATTGAATCCTAAGTGCGCCTATTTGAACTGAAGTTGGAGCTGGCACGAAAAGGATTAGGGAAATTTATTTCCGTCACTTCTTGCTCGCAAGACAATAATTGTCTCGAAGGGCATTCTAGGAAGTTATAATTGCTTTATTTGTCTTACAATTGTGGCAGTCATCACTGGGTAATTGGCCTTCTATTTATCATATAACCCCTTCCCCATCCCTACAAATAAGCAGCAGCCATCAGTGATTAAATTTGTTTACTGTTCCCTTTATTTCGGGTCAGTTTCCGGGATATTACGAGTCATAAAACCCCTTGCTTACACTGACTGGTGGGTGGTATGGGTATTGTACTAGTATCTTTGTATTTTTTGATCCTTGCTCCGTCTCTGTTATTTTTATGAAAACTAATACTTTGTTGGAAGAAGAATTTCAAACTTACTTCGTACTCTTACTTCAATAGTCGAAAGTCAACAGACTTAAGATACATATAATCTAGCTACTCTCACATCTGTGCACAACCCAATTTTACGCCTGCCTTATTTTAAAACCAATTTTCCACAAACTTATCAAAATACTAAAAGTGTCAACTTTAATTATGGCTGTTAATGGGTAACAGAGGGACCTGAGGAGCATAGAGTAAGCAAGACGGGAACAGGTGGTGGGTACTCTGATACGAGAACACTGGAACTTGTTGACGCAAAAGTTTTTCTTTGCAATGAAGTATTTTCAACACACCAACACGTGGGTATATTTAATAGCACTCTAAGTGTTTTTTTTTTCATTGTAGGTTTCCCGGTAGTTATACATACATATGTACATACATACTTCTGACGCTTCCAAGTGTATCTTTAAGAAATTTCGTGCAAAGTGAAAAAGTTTTTAGTTTTTGATTTGCCTTATTTTCTCTTCAACATGAATATTTTAACAAGCAGTAATGTCACCAAGAGGTTCCTGCATATTCCTATTGCATGAGAGCTACATAATGCTTACGAAGTCTTAAGCAATTAGTTTCAAATTTTTCGAAGTGAAAGCTTGTTAAGGAAGATGGGATATTCTTAACTGTTGAAACTTTCCAAAGAAGTTTTTACAACACTGCAAATTATTGTTACTACTTTTTGACATTGCTGCCCCGAATTTTGTTGTGAAAATCTAACGGATGGTATTCGTACTATGGAAATTTATGTAGGTGACATTTTGGTTGAGTATGGTAATTTGTGGAAGAATTCGAAAAAGGACAATGCTCTCTTAGAATTGTTGTTTTTCAGCGTACTGTGAAACTTTTGATTGTGCCATTTTAACCACAAAATATGAACAGACTTATGGGTAGGGAATACATAGAAATACGTTGGAAATATTTTTCGTCGTCTTTCAAGAGAAGTTTCTCTGTTGTGTAGTTTTGATGTTTATCATGTTTAATCCTACAGTGTCAATGGATTTGAGCCCTTTTAAATGGACTGCTGGTGCCGTTGTAACTCTTCTTTTGATAGCGCTTTTGTACAGGTAATATATATGAACTTCTAAAACTACCTCGTTTTACAGCAATACCAAGTTGGTCTGTGTCCTCGTCTACCGTGTTACTTCTCTGCGATAGACTCCAAGGCTCTGTTCATATATGGTGTTGGTAATTATATGCTACTAATATGCTAGCCATGATGTATGCAATTATGACGGGGCTTATGTCACTGAAATTCATTGTACCAACTATTCGCACAATGTTTTCCTCTACTTCTGGCAAAACTAATGTTCCTACTTTGCTACTTTACTAGTGGTATAGTCAAAACCTATAATAGTTTTGTGATGAAGTCTACGCAGACAAAATGCTTTATACGACTAACCGAATGAAGCCTGTATATAATATACCGTTTTAGTTGTAAACATATTCTTTTAAGACTTTGGTAGAACTTGCGAATATTAACTTTAAAGCTGCATATCTAAGTCGACTTCACGGTTCCCTTCTTGTGCGCTTCTTTCTTTGCACAAATCTTATTACACTTTTCTCAAGCTGGTCTTATAAATGTTTTTTCCTTTTCCTACTTGCGACTTTTCTTCAGTTCTTTCTATTAGAGCCGTTGTTGACGCAGTCTCCTGTGATCGTAGGTTTTCTGTTGGAATAATGCACGATACTCGTACAGTACGACGTACTTGGGTGACGTTTTGTTAATCTGGACTTAGTAGGACTCTTTCGAGAATTCCAGGTCTACGATAATATTTACTGACGATGATTTTGCTATGATGTGGGTTTTCTAGGCTGAATATTAGCATTTCATAGACATGTGTATAGCTGGCGGGTGCTGAAGTGCAAACGTATTGGCCACCAAATTAGACGGTTCGAGGTTTGATTGCCAACCGGGCCTACTGAACTCAGACATATTTTTTTCCTCTCTATATCCAGTTCAAAAAGAAATTCAACATGTGCTTAAGCATTTTAAGAGTACTCGTACTGAGTGTTAAAGTCTTTTATAAAAAAAAAATGTGACTATTGAGGAAAATATTTAAGTGCCTGATGTTTAAGGGTGCACAGAGTATAGCAAATGACATTTTTTATTACTCAATTTTTTATAGCCTTACAAAGCACTGCTCTCCTGTATCATTGTTTTATGCAACACGGTACCTATTTATCTTTAAACAACGTGGTGTGAGAAGAGGAAGGACCGCAACCTAGCACGTCATCAAATATGCAAATGGTGTCTAATGGAATATCAGTTAATGGCCTGGCTTAGCTTGATTTTGAAACGGAAAATCTTGGAGTGGATTGCTCAAACTGAATCAACCATTTCAAAAAATTCATGCGAGCGTCCGAGCTTGAGGTTGAGGAAAATTACACAAAAGTAGCTCTACCCAATTCAATTAAATTTCAATTTATTTACGTATAATGAATGGATTGTACATTAAGATTTAATCTTTTATAGTACACAGAACTTTGTACTACAGTGCTTAAACTTAATACAAAATAGTAACTTATATATATAAGTAGTGGGAATAGGAAGAAGAATAGATGGGAGAAGAAAGAAATGTAGATACAAAATAAAAGTATTAGTAGTCATTTTAGGGTAAGATATAATAAGACATTAGCTATTATTTTCCTGAACTGGTTTAGGTTGGCAATAGCGTTAATGCTAAATGTTAAAGAATTCCAAAGAATAGACGGGATGAGTTGTAACGAAAGTGGGATGTAATAATATTTATTGTTCTGCTAGAGCGTTTGCTGATAACTAATTTAATGTGAAAACATGCAGATTCTGGCGTTGAGGTACTGTTGAAGAGAACAACCAAGTAAACTATTACGGAATGGTGAGATATGATTAAACTTACGTAGACCATAGATGTAATGCATCGCATCGCCAGCAACTAAGGTTGGGACAATGAATCCATGCTAATAAGCGGTCAAAAGCGTTTTGCCGAGCTTCTGCCTTGTGACGGCAGGGGTGAAGGCCGCGGCTAACCACAATTTATGAAGGCTCCCGTAGACACGATGAATAACAAAATTAGTATGAGAATACCCAGACAGCTCGTGATCAATTACAAATCTTAAGCTGGTATTTGATTTGACAAATCGAAAATCAAATTTTTGCCAATATATATTCAGTATTTGTGAATTTTTTGATTAAGTTAAAGACCATTGTCCCTGGCCCCACTGCTTATATGTATTGTCAACCTCCTCATTAATTTTGATTTTTATTTTTTTAATAAGCGCGCGTTTAAGATGTTACTTGTACCCTTAAAATGTTTGCACATAGCGCAGATGAAGAAAATTTAGGGATTACGGTGCTTGTTTTAAATACTTGCAGGTTGCAGGGACTAGGAAGTAGGGAGAAAGTCTGGGCATTCCATAACCGAATTGAATGATTTAAGAAAGAATCACGATATTTTAGAGTTCGTCCGAAAATGGGCTTGAGGGTATACTGATGAGCATTCATAGCGAGACGGGTGTTACGGTTGAAAGTTTGAATGGGCGGAATGCTACTGACGATTTCAGTGGAGCACTGGTGGTATAAATAGCGATAAAACAAAGTGAGACAGGAGACATTACGTCGGTGTTCGAGCGTGTCAATTGATTGACTGATATTAGTATCATCAATAAGTTTTATCGCACGGTTTTGAATCCTATCTAGCAGGTGCAGAGATGTTTTAGGAGCACCTGACCAGATGTGGGCATTGTACTCCAATTTTGGGCGGATGAATGCCTTATATATTGAGGCCAGATCAGAGGGGGTAAAATATTTCTTACATCGCTTGACGAAACCTAGACATTTCGCAGCATTTTTGGCTATCTCAAATATGTGGTCATTCCAACGTAAGTTGTCATTGACACACATACCGAGAATGGAAAGTTTTTCGGTTTCGACGATGCAAGTGCCATTCATAGATAATGGCTGGGTGTTTAAATTTCGCTTTAAAGACGGCAGACAGCATTGTGTTTTGGAAGCATAAAATTCCACTCTGTTGATAGTTCCCCAATTGGTTATGCTGTTGATATCGGAATTTAGTGAGCTTAGTATACGCTGCCGTTCTCGTTCTACAGAAGAAAAGCAGGGCCGTGAGTCCGGAAACGAATATGAAAAGCAGAGAGTACTGTCATAAACAAAGGAATATATTAGATTAGAATTGGCAGACATGAGATCATTAATGAAAATTAAAAAGAGTGTCGGAGACAGAAAAGAGCCGTGGGGCACACCAGCATTGATTTTGTGAATATCTGACTTGGACGGTTTCCAAGACAACTTGAATTGAACGTTCCGAAAGGTAATTTCTGATCCACTGAAGAAGAGAGTAGTCGATCCCAAATGCATTTTCGACAAAAGAGCCTGATGCCAGACTATGTCAAATACCTTAGAAATATCAAGTGCAACTATCTTGCTTTCGCCAGATTGATGTACGCTTTGGTTCCACTGTTCGGTGAGACATGCCATCAAATCACCAGTGGACCTGTTGCTACGAAAACCATAACGCCGGTCATTGAAAATTTTTCGTGTTTCGAGATATTTCATGAGCTGACGATTTATCAGCATTTCCATGACCTTGGAAAGAAGGGACGTAAGTGCAATGGGTCTGTAGGAGGAGAGAGAAGATGATTCGCCTTTTTTAGGGACGGGCTGGACAAATGCTGTTTTCCATCTGCTCGGGAAGAGTCCTAAAGTGTAGGATTGATGAAAAAGCTTACGCAGTGGCTTTGCCAGCGAGGAAGAACACCTCTTCAGAAGAATGGGAGATATACCATCTGGACCAGCGGATTTATGTATGTTGAGATCTTTAAGTACTCTTGCTACTACACGAGTGCGAAAGTAGATTCGTCCCATTGAAGATTCGACGCACTCAAGTGTAGGCGGAGACAAAGCACAATCTGGGAGTGTTGAGCTGGCCGCAAAGTGTGCAGCAATCAGATTGGCCTTATCCAAAGAGCTGACAGTTGGAACGTCATTGTAAATGAGCGTTGAGATGGAGGATGAGGCGGAATTTCTAATGCTTTTGACGAACGACCAAAAATTTGTACTGCCTTTGGGACATTGCAATATTTTTTACCTCAGTTTTGGTCGTATACGAATTTCACACGCTTAAGAAAGGCGTTGCAGTCATTTCTGGATCGTTTGAACTTTTTTCGGTTTTCCTCTGTCCGGTTGGTCTTGTAGGACCGAAAAAATATTTCTCTAACCCTGACGGCCTCTTTACAGCTCGAGTCGTACCATGCCTTTTCTTTTGGTTTGATACTCTTCATCCGATGAGGAATAAAGGATCTCATTCCAAAAAGAATGGTGTCTGTAATCATATCCGCAGCGGCATCCACGTCGTTATCGAGGAAGCATAACGACCAGTTAAAATTCCTAAAGAAGCTGTTAAGACCGCGCCAGTTGGCTTTCTCGTATTGCCATACGGTTCTTTTACGAATTTTTTCTCTAACTGCGTGGTCGGTGTACGAGATATGACACAATGGTCCGACGAGCCTAGAGGGGAGAGCACATCAATGGTGTACTTATCAGGGTGAGAAGTTAAAAACAAGTCCAGGGTGTTGGCGGTATGACTATCAACGTCTGGTATTCGCGTGGGCTCATTTACAAGCTGCGTTTCAACACACCGTCCTTCGGGTGTTGTCTGTCCAGAATGTCGGAGCCACCTAGAACTGTGTATATTGAAATCGCCCGTAATAACGATTTCAGTATGAGGATACAGGGATACAATTCTTTGAATGGAGTCAGACAGCGTATCAAACTCGTTAAAAGTTGAATTGCTGTCCAGTTTGGGACTTCTATAAATAAAGCAGTAGTGGATAATTTGCTTACGGAGATGAAATTTTAACCACATGAAGTTGAATTCCGGATTGGAACATGGATCACATTGTGGTGGAGTTTGGTAAGCTACATCACTACGCACATAAATGGCGAGACCGCGGTGAGAGAAGAATAATGGCAATAGTTCGCAGACAGGTAGCTTCAGATCAGAATGATCTGAGTGATTACTTTTTAGCCCGCGTATATTGGCTACGTCTACCCTGAATTCCCTAGTCATAATCACAAAAACACAGAAAACACAAACACAAGGCTGCGAAGTGAAAATTCTGACATTGATTTAACGGATCAAATTGTTGTAGGTGTTATGCCCTTACAACAATATGAAACAGTACACCAACGAAATTTCCACTCACAACCCGCTATCCATCAGTTGTTACATACACTCAGCCACTGCCCGTACCGCATGGTAAATACAGTAATGGCAGTGATTGAGTGCAAGCAACAGTACTTCGACTAGGAGCGGGTGAGGTGGGATACCCACACTGTGTGATATTTTTTTTGTCACTGCACTGCACTTTTTGTTTTTTTTTACTTTGTATTTTTTTTTGCACAGCACACAATAATATTGCGAGTGTACTGGTTGAGTTTTGCACTCGACGGTGTTCGACTCGATACTCCGATTAAGGCAATAACTTTCAAACCTTCACAAACTTTCCTGTTGTGTTCATTATATTGAATTTTTTCCAAGATAACTTTAATAGTTTCATAAGACTCTTTCATGTTAGAGGCCTCACCTAATGGTATATAGGGAAGTTCGTTGCAGATATACAAAAGAACAGGCTTTAAACTTACTTTCGAACCATCGATAAATAAACGCCATTCTTCTGCTTTATTTTCTATATATTGTAAACATTATTACAAAATACCAGCTGATCATGTTGTGAAAAAAAAACCTTTTAACTCTTCATCTTGATTGCGAAAGCAACATATTTTTGTTTTTTGTTGTAATAAATTCCATCCCTTTAAACGAGAGCCCAAAAGTTCTGCCAGTTGTTTGGATAAATATAAGTCGAGTACCAAATCATTGAGATCTCCTTGAGATACGAGTAATAGATGTGGCGCATTAGATGAGGAAAGACAGAATCTAATGTTTCGCTATTGATTGCTTCTGGCGTAGAAGACATATCGGAAATTTGAGGTGGTTCTGGTATAGGTAGTTCTTCACTGTGAAGGAATGGTCTTTTAGCAGATGGCAAGTCAGGATACTTAATTTTACTTTTCGTAAATCCACCCAGTAAGACAACAGAACAGTAACACAACAGATGTGTGGAACTCACGTTTTATCTTGTTGTCCGATGGCAAAGCCAAAATACTGTTCATATATAACTTAGTTGCTAATAGAGTCAAATTTTTTCGCTGAAAAAATTTATTTATTTAAAAGTAATGTCGCCTCAAATGTAACAAAACTTGTCAAGATCATTTTTAAACTTTTTGACATTATTTAAAAATCACTTAACTTGGGAAACAAAAAACTCTTCAAATAATAAATACTTTGAGGGTAGGTAGGTAATTAAAATTAGCAAGCACCTTTCTTGTTACAAAATTTTGTTGATCAGTGTAATTGGACAATGTATTTTAGAATTTTTAAACCTAGATCATAAAGTATATAAAATTGAATTTTTTATGCCTGATTTTGAATGCATTCCTGATAGTGAAAATATTGTAAATCGCACTCTCGATTTATTTCTGGGTGTAGGTTGTCTAAAGAGAAAAATCAAACTTACACTTAATCCAGAAATACCAGCTGAAGTCAATAATTCGCGTCGTATACCATTTGCTTTGCAAAATAAATTGAAAGAAATGTTAGATCATATGAATGAATTAAAAGTTATGGAGCGAATTGAGGAGCCTACGGAATGGGGTTTTCCCAAAACTCAAACGGTATATAAGGCTGTTGTTCGAGCCACGTAATTTGAACATTGAAATTGCACCTACACTTACAGTTTCCAGATTTAGATGACTGTGAATCAAAGTTAAATGAATCTAAATGGTTTACGTTAATAGAGGGAAACTCAGGATTTTAGATGCTGAAATTGGATGAAGAGTCCTCGAAAATTTCCACATTTATAACGCCATTTGGCCGGTTCAGATGTCAAAGGCTCGCATTTGGGTTAAGTGCTGCTGCAGAAATTGTTCACAATGAAATGGTGGAAAATTTCAAGGATATTTGTAGAAAATACCGTCATATACATTGATTTTTTTTTTATCTATGCAAAAAAATTTATCATAGAACAACACAATAAAAAGTTAAATTTTTTTTTACGATGTGAACGTTCGATTGGTTAACGATTTAATAAAGACAAATTCAATCAGAAATAAAATTTCTAGAGCACATATTTAGTGAAAAAAGAAAAGCAATATGTGAAATGACTCGCCCTTCAAATGTCGAGTTACAAAGGTTTCCTAGCATGGTAAATTATTTAAGGTCTTTTATAAAAAATCTTTCAGTCTGTTGTGAAAACTTAAAAAATTTGTTAAAGAAAAAAGTTTTGTGGCATTAGTCGTTGGCTAGAGTTTGCAATCTTAAATGAACTTTAATCTTCGTGTACTTTGATCGTTTAAAAATATCTAAATATGTCAGTGGATGCATCAAAAGCTGTAGTAGGGACAGTAATACCGCATTCAAAGTCGTCATTAACACATGCTTCAGCTACACTGACAACATGTCAGCAGAAATACGCACAAATAGGAAATGAGCTCTTTGCTATTGTACATATTTGAATGTCTTAAAATTTTTCAATACATAGTTGGCCAAAAAATCATAATTGAAACTAACCACAAACACTTGGACGTGAATTAAAGAATTAGAGCTTCACTGTAACTCGCGTATATAGAAGTAGTATTTCTGCCACAAAAGAAAGAATTGCACCGATAAAAGAACATAAATCAAATGATTGCACCTTAATGAGAGTTTAAAATTATTGTCAGAACCGATGTACAGAACACCAGAGTCGGAATACAAGAAATTTTATCCTAATGAGGTCCTTTACAACAGGGCGAACCTAATATGAGTGGACAACTTCGTAATTAAGCTGACTCGAAGGCACATTGCAAGAGCAATGACCTCGACAAATAACCTGATATCTGGGGCTTACTACCCCAATTACCTTTACCACGAGAGTGTGCGCTCTGACGGCTTCGTTCCTCCGGAAGCATTCCTCTACCTACATCAGAGAGGGTTGATCCAGGATAAATCAGCGGTGCCGTTAATCTTCCATGTCGCTCGGACAGCTGGGGACAGGCGACTCAACTACGACAGAGACGTCGCACACGGCAGTGTGGATCGCCTCAGGCTCAGTAGGGCGGTGGGGAATCGCGATAAGAGGGATGTCGTTCGGCAGCACCAGCATTTCTGGTGGTTGAATGATGGAGAAGATGTTTCGTCGTCGTTTCCGTCAATTACGGACCAGCCTCACTAATGAGGCAGAGCTGACCAATCTGTTTTCTCTGTAAACAGCGATGGCCGGCTTACATAGGTTTAGGTTAGCATTGAAGAAACATATACATATATCAGTGTATACAAAGGTGTATACTGATATATGTATATGATTGTGTATAACGTCTATGTGTGTTTATGTGTGTATTGTACATTTAGTTTAGGTAGGCTAAGGTTTATTTTAAGTTAGATACTAAGTTTTTATTAAAAATAAAAAATTATGTCCATATGCTAAGTTTTGTTAACAAATTTTTTTCTTAGCTTTAAGTATACAAAATAAATAGTTCTAAGTAAAATGCAAATAAAGTCGAAAGACATAGACATAAGAATTTAGAGTAGGTTAGAGTGCCTGTGCGGGGCCAGTAAGTTAGTATAAGATTGTTAAGTAATTTTAAGCTAGCATTTAAGCATTTTTTGTTAGAATGTAAGAGTTAGTGATTAAGTAAATAAAATGCATATAAAACTAAAAAAAACTAAAAACTCAAATAAAGATATAGACCAAGATCTTGCTCTATATGAATGCATCGGATACGATTTACAGTTTGTAGGTGATATGCTATTTAAAATCGAAAGCATAGTAATTCCAAAATCTTTACGTCATGAAATGCTAAGAAATATCCATGAAGGCCATCTCGGTATTGAGATGTGTAAAAGTAAAAGATGTCACATAATATATATTGGACAAATATCAATCAGTTTATTTCACTATTATTACACTACCTCATGGCCGATTAAAGTTTTATCCGTTCGCCAGTTACTGATGGCATGTAGACTTCGAACGAAATTGCCAACTTTAAATAAAACCCAATATTTGCTGCATACGAGTATTTTGTATAATTTTGTATGCGAGTATAAGAAAAACATAATGGACAACAAAAAACCAGGTAAAAAGAAGGTATAATAAAAAATGTAACACGAGGAAGGAAATATTATAAATGAATGATAAAAAATAGAATATATTGCTATGTATATTAAGGCGATTAATTCAATTTATTGGGATGAAAAGTGCAACACAATTTTATAATAAAAAAAAAAGGAATTAAGAAAAAGGTGAAAACACGATGATCAGATTCCTAACGAACTTTCTTGCCCAGCTGTCATGTAAGCTGAATTAGTTGATGGCTATTTAGGTAAGAATGTTAAGTTCTATCCTACTTGGGCTGAAACCGGCACGTTTTCCTAACTGTTCGATTGACTTCGCTTTGTAACGTTATTTTCCTTATATTTTGAAACCCTGTCAATATGCACGACCTTTGGTTTCATTTGTGGTGCGTGTTGAATTTTTTAAGTGACGTAGCTTAACACCATTATATTCCTGTACAGACCTTCCCAGTCCGATTGTTAGTTAGTTTAGTTTTATATGCATTTTATTTTCTTAACACTAACTCTTACATTCTAACAAAAAATGCTTAAATGCTAGCTTACAATTACTTAATAATCTTACACTAACTTACTGGCCCCACACAGGCACTCTAAGCTACTCTAAATTCTTATAACTATGTCTTTCGACTTCATTTACATTTTCTTAGAACTATTTATTTTGTATACTTAAAGCTAAGAAAAAAAATTTGTTAACAAAACTTAGCATATGGACATAATTTTTTATTTTTAATAAAAACTTAGTATCTAACTTAAAATAAACCTTAGCCTACCTAAACTAAATGTACAATACACACATAAACACACATAGACGTTATACACAATCATATACATATATCAGTATACACCTTTGTATACACTGATATATGTATATGTTTCTTCAATGCTAACCTAAACCTATGTAAGCCGGCCATCGCTGTTTACAGAGAAAACAGATTGGTCAGCTCTGCCTCATTAGTGAGGCTGGTCCGTAATTGACGGAAACTTCGACGAAACATCTTCTCCATCATTCAACCACCAGAAATGCTGGTGCTGCCGAACGACATCCCTCTTATCGCGATTCCCCACCGCCCTACTGAACCTGAGGCGATCCACACTGCCGTGTGCGACGTCTCTGTCGTAGTTGAGTCGCCTGTCCCCAGCTGCCCGAGCGACATGGAAGATTAACGGCACCGCTGATCTATCCTGGATCAACCCTTTCTGATCTAGGTAGAGGAATGCTTCTGGTGGAACGAAACCGTCAGAGCGCACACTCTCGTGGTAAAGGTAATTGGGGTAGTAAGCCCCAGATATCAGGTTATTCGTCGAGGTCATTGCTCTTGCAATGTGCCTTCGAGTCAGCTTAATTACGAAGTTGTCCACTCGTATTAGGTTCGCCCTGTTGTAAAGGACCTCATTAGGATAAAATTTCTTGTACTCCGACTCTGGTGTTTTGTACAAGCGAAGACAAGCCCTAAGGCAAGCCCTCTCAAACACCCGAATCTTTTCCATTAAGCTTGCTCGTACATTGAACCACACGGGACAACCAAATACCAGCATGGGCCTAATAAGGGCCATGTAGCAGATTACCTTTACCCTCGCATCGAGTTGGCTGCTATAAAACAGTCTCTTTGTAAGGGCAAAAGCGCCTTTAGCTCTGGCCAGAGCAGCATCTACATTTTTGCCAAAATACAGAAACTGATCTAGCCAGATTCCAAGGTATCTGACTACATTTCGACAGGCAAGAGGCTGTCCGTGCTGTCCAATGATTGAGAACTTTCGCCAATTTTTTCTGGTATCCCTAGAGGCTCCAGACAACGGCGTCCTAAAGAGAATGGTTTCCGACTTCTGAAAGTTGATTTTCAACTTCCAGTCATCGCAAAATCGTCTTATCTTATCGAAGTCATGCTGTAAGAGAGTATTAATAACCTCGATTTTTGGACCTGTTCTGTACGCTACCAAATCGTCTGCGTACGCAATAGTATGGGGAAGTGAACCTATCAAGTCGCTTGTATAAATGTTAAATAGGATCGGCGAATTTACCGCGCCTTGCTGAAGACCATTTTTAATTTGAAATATTCCAACAGAAGTCACATCACCATTCTTCACGATGAACTGTCTGTTGGTTAGCATATTATAAAGAATGTACAAGAGTGGTTTACTGATCCCCAGCCCAGTTAGTTTATAGAAAAGACCCTCTAACCATACGGTGTCGAAGGCCTTCTCCAAGTCAACAAGGCAGGCACCAGTACATTGTTTTTTGCCTTTATTCCATTGGATATCGGACACCAGTTTAGACGCGGCATGTGAGATATCATGTCCCGCCTTAAAACCGAATTGATTATCCGGAACTATATGTTTGTCTTCAACCCACCTAGACAGAGCTCTATTGATTACCCTTTCAAAAACCTTACTGATATTCGGAAGGAGACTTATCGACCGGAGATTCGCCGGATTGGATATATCCTTTCCCTTTTTGGGGATAGGTTGAACCACCGCCGTTTTCCAATGCGCTGGATAATGTGCATTATTCATTGCATTATTAAACAGGGTGGTGTAAATGTCCACCGCTTCTAGAGGAAGATGTCGAAGCACGATGTTCGGAATACCATCGGTCCCCACCGATTTCTTAGCCCTGATTGTGTCGAAGATCTCATGGAGTCCCGCCTTCGAAATGAACGGGGGTAGGCCACCCTCTCTGGCAATGACGTTATTTGCCATATTTTCGTCGCTAAACCGGGTGAAACCAGAGCCCTCGGATCGCCAGTTCCCTATTTCATTTCGAATGCGGAAGTCGTGCACCAAGACGCGATTGTCCAGGTCGTAATTAGGGCCAATGTTATCAATGGCCTTGTATACTTCCTGGAAAGTCGCCCCTATGGCCTCAACCTTCTCCTGTGGATCTTCGATCACAAAAAAGTCGTCATCAGCGGCCTCATTTGGATCAATGCCTGCTATTGTCAGTAACCGTTCGTTGTCTGTTGTCCGGGCTATTTTAAGACACTGAAGGTCGTTTTGATTTTTTCTCCGAAATAGTTTATTTATTTGCGGGAACATATTCGGGTTGCTGGTGTTTACAGCCCGAACCTTGTTGTTCCAATACAAACTTACAGAAATTCTGTAATTCTCTTTTATTAGCGTTTGAATATTTTTAATCGACGACTTCAGTGTCCTAATCTCCGGGTCTTGTCTGTCAGTTAACTGTCTGTACAAGTTTTTGAGTCTTGTCATAAGTCTACTTTTCTGTCGGTGCAGTGCGTCAATAGTAGGATTGCGGAACAGGTCTTCGTTAGTCGTACGTCGATACCGCGGTATTGTAGTGTCCATAGTTTGTTTAATTGTCTCGTCCATTTGTTTTAAGTAATTGTCGATCTCCTCGTTTGACAAATTCCTATTGGGCGGTGGGTGGAGCGTGTTCGAGGAGAGCGCTCTTGTCAAAGTTGCGGAGAAGCGTGTCCATCGAGTCTTACTGTAGTTGTAAGAATATCTTTGGACAAACTCCTCCAATTCCGCAATTTCGTTGGGAACTGTAATTTCGGTGCTAAAACCGCAATGGTCGCTGTCATACACGAATGTGCGCAGACAGTTTAGCGTTTGTAAATTCGTACCTGTCAGTCGTATACGTTCGTCGTACAGCAGTAGATCCAAATAAGACCCGCCTCTGGGAAACGACGGGTTATCCGTCGCTTTAAGACCGAGTCTGTACATGACATCGTGCTGACCCCACCAATCGAATAGTAGGTTCCCTCTAGTATTTGGCAAATTATTTCCCCAATCTCTATGTCTAGCGTTGAAATCCCCGCCGATTATAAAATAATTCTCCCCCGATTCCAGCCTCAGAAGTCGAAAAAGCGTGTCGAGCTCTGTAATGAATAGGGTGGATTGTGAAGCCTCAGGTGCATAAACAGAGGCCAAGTACAGCCGCTTTCCACTGCGGAGCGGCATGTAAACGACGACTGCCTCCAACACTCGGAACCTGCGCAACACGCCCTTGTACACTCTGTGAAATTTTATACCTTCTTTAATGAAGATCGCGACACCGCCTCCACGTTTGGATCTGGGCCGGTTTCTTCTTCTAACAATATAATTATTGTACTCCAGTTTGTGATTATCGGTTAGCTTGGTTTCGCTAGCGAAAAGCACATCAGGAGTTTGGTCTTGTAGCAATTTAAACATCGCGGCTCTTCGTTCGATCCTAATCAATGAATTCACATTCACCGCAAGGACCTTCAAAGTTTGCTCCACCATGTGCGTACCCATTACGGCATGTGTTGCGTTAGGCCCGGCAGCAACGCGTAGATCTGGTCCACCCGCTTGGCCTGTTCTTGAACCTGCTTTTGCAGCTGAGCCATCTGCCCTTGGATTGCGAGCAAGATGGCTAGCATGTTGGGTGCAGCTTCCGTTGTTCTCGGCATCGGAGCCGGAGAAGCAACAGTCGCTTGCTGTACCGTAGCCCCCCTACCTGACGTCATTTGGGCGTAGGAAATTTGGGGCGTGACGGCTGGTGTTTGAAACCTCACAGGTGAACGTTTGACCTCCACCTTCTGCTGCCGAGCCAATTTTGCTTTTTTAATTTCGGTGAACTTAGGACAACCCCGATAGTTTGCGGTGTGTCCCACGTTCCCACATAATACGCACCCCAGTCCGATTGTAGATTCGGTGATCTGCCACATTTTTCCCTGGGACTGTGAAACCATACGTGGTCTTCCTCTTTAAACTTAGAAGCACTTGACGATACATCGTGCCTGTTCTTCATGCGATAAGCAGCTTTAATCATCTCACATCGAGATTTTTCTTGTATATGATGGAATTTGTCTTTTAGCTCCCTCCTGAAGGGGTATCTCTAAGATCACACAAAGTAGCAAATCAAGTGGTAGCAGCTCTCCCAATTCGATTGATGCTTATCAATAAATTGCTCTTTCGTTTTTGTATTCGATCCCTTTCTAGCTCCTCACGTGTCACATTCCGCGCAGTAATCTACCATACAATCCAATAACACCGCCTCTTTGGCTTATCATAAGTTTTGCAAATTCCAAAATTGCCACTGAAAACGCAATCGTGAAAATATCTTAAACATATTTTCTCTCATTGCTATAGGAATAATCGGCAACCATTGAAAGTTCTGATTAGAAGTAAGTGGAACTCTACGTTTGCAGAGTACAAGCAACTTTCGTCCGAACCTGTAAGTATAGAAGTGTCCAATAGCCTTTATTACGACCAGCAGCACCTCTCTGGAGGAGTATTGTATTTTCGCTCAGCCTTACTTACTTGGTTAAATAGTCGATGACTACTTCTCTGCCATTCGGTTGCTACGAGAAGATACTACCTATACCCTCATGCCTTGCGTCTGTATCAAAAACAAATTTTTAGGGAGGATGTGGATAAAAGTGGATTAGCTGCGTGGCCAGCTTCCCTGTTGTAGTATCATTCTCTGTTGAGCTGTGAAGGAGGTGTACAATTTGTGCAAAATTTGGAATAAACTGCTTGTAATAAGTGCAAAGGCCAACAGAGCTGCAACGTTCTTAATGAAGGGCAGGTTCGAATAGTTTCGGTTTTATTGGGGCTTGGATGAACCTGCTTTCCAGAAGTTCCCAGGAACTTCAGAGGCTTTGTCATAAAGAAGCATATCATCTAAGTAAACCAAACAGATGGCAACAGTAAATTGATGAAGAAGTTTAGTCATTAGTTTTTAAAAAGTGGCAGGCGCATTCGTGAGCCCGAAGCCCATGACATTAAAATTGTACAGACCATATTTTGTAATGAATGCCGTCTTGTCTTTATCGGTGGCCTCCATCTCTACTTGCCATTACACGGATTCGGAATCAAGTGTACTAAACCGGGTGGACCCACCAGCAGCATCAATGGTGTCGTCAATCCTTGGCAGCATCTCATTGATAATACGCTGACATTATCTGGTGGCAGTCGACTGCTTTATTGGATTTGCAACACCGATATCAATTCCACGCTGCGTTAATGCTAGAACATTTCGAAAATACATCCATGAACTCTGTCAAAAATGCCTTTAGCTGTTTACATTTATGCCCATTTAATTATTTTGAAAACAAAGAGGTTTCGCAAATGATCTGCAAGTTCTGGGGCACTAACCTGACCTATGTGTCAAGTACTGCTGCACTCCGAAATTTCTTGAACCGAAGTTAACTTTGTATCTCTAAGGACCGTTACTGGAAAGTTTACAATATTAGCAACACGAACAAATGTTTTACCATTAGCTAAAGTGTTTAAAGATTTGTCAACTTAGATTCTCTTCGGCAAACCGCCATATTTTTGTTCTATTACAACGTCTCCCGACCATGGACTGGTAGATGTAGCGGACACAAATGTTTCATGTTACGAAATGACAATCATGTCATCCATCATCGACAAGTTGGCTACCATATATACATCTGATATAGGATCCATTGCCAGATCCGTTCAATCGTGTTTTGCTTTTACCTACAAAGAGCATTTCAGATCCGAAAATCGGTTCCAATGATTCCATGACCATTATCTGGTAGCTGGAAGTCTACCACTAATAACGACAATAGATAAATAAATTCGAACATACGGATATTCGGGGTACGAGATTTCTGTATACCAAAAGCTTACACTTAATAACACTCACGATAGTCGAAACTTTAAAGCCGCCGTACCGCTACGATCACTACAGTAAACATATAAAATAAATCGCGTGCTTTTTGAAGATCAGTCCATCCATTAGTAGACACCATAATATCAAACTGCATTTTGTAATCCTCGCAGCATGTTCTTGTTCCGTCGAATTGTTGACAAGATTCACTGAATGTGAATGTGCCCTACTAGTTGTTGAAATCTCCATGAGCGTCGCTGCAAATGTTGTAGCACCCGTAATTCGTAGTTTTTGTATTGGTATCTATTTAGGAAAGTTGCTGATTGGTGAATTTAAGCCCAGGTTACTTACACATACTCGTATTTTTTTATTAAAATCCTCAATCCATTTGGGAAGCTGGTACAGAAGTCTCAAAATGGCACGAGCATTGGTCATATATATAGTATATCGGTGAATGCAAAGATGAGAACAAACTAAGAAGCAGCATACAGCACATTTTCGAACCACCGCATCTCGATAAATCAAAAAACCCTATCCACAAAACAAATAGAGATAAAATTGAAAATACAAAACTTCAAGAATCACGTTTGGTAAAAAAATGCGTTACTAACACAGGACATATTAGACAAGAAAAGTCATGCCAAGAGACACAAAATAATCTATAATAATGTGTATAATTGGGCTTAGAATTTTTAGAAGTGAATTAAGCTAATGGCTTAATTTTTCAGGTATGATACTTAACTTTGAATAGCTTATGTTATCTATCGAATAATTAATCATCGACTTACTAGTATTTTGTGTTGTGACCAGCACATCATAAGTGGTGTTTGCAATGGCTTTCTTTTGGTGAGCCAGAACTTTTCAAAATATTTGGAAACCTCCATTGGTAAACCCTTTGACAATATTTTTCGAAGAAAGTTATTCCACGTCAAAATTCGTTTCTACCCTCATTCTGTATTTTTAGGTATCCCAATTCGTACCTGGGATTCAATATGCTAGGGACTAGAGTTAGTGTTAGCTTTTCGAAATATCAATCTAGTTTGTTGATCATAATCTGTGGTGCTTCCATATCATTCGTTCCATACCAGAAGGGATCTACTAGAGGTGAGAAACACAAAGTATCATAAGTCTTGTCGTAGAACTCGTGCAAGTAACCTCTGGTTAGGTCGTCCTCTTGGAGATCTTGGTTTTGTTGTTATCAAATCTCCCGTCACATACATATATTTACCTCATTACTGTCAGCCAAAATCGCGAGTACAATGTATACGAGTATTTCGTTGGTGCGTTGATTTTTCGTTTAATATGTACGACTACATTTAATGTATATTTACGAGTATATTCCTGACTCTGAACGATTCTTCTTATGCAAAATATACTTGTATCCAAGAGCCCACTGAGGGTGTTCCCAAGAGTTCGTTGAGGCTATTGAGGAAATGGTCTCCTCGAGTTTCTTTTATAAAAGTTGATATTGATATTGATATTGCACACTTACTCGTCCTCTTTCTTGTGTTCACAAATTCTTCTGAATTTGTTGAGTGGAAAATTGTTTTCCTTTCATGAATTCCTTTGAAACAATGACCTGTAATTTGTATCTAAAAGATTCCACCCACTTTATGTTCGTTTGAAAACAGTAATTATAGATGGAGTTTTGTTAAGTCAAAGTGCATAGGTTTTTTTTTTTACTACACCTAAAGTGCCTGCGCACGTTTTTTAGAAAATGGAACAGAAAGAGAAAGAAAGATGTTTTTCTTTGTAAAGATTAACAATCATTAAAAACTAAAGTGGCTGAGAATGTGTTAATGTTTTAGGAAAATGGGACAGAGAGAGAAGGAAAGATCTGTGGGCTTAGTGGTTATTTCGCTCCATGGATGGCATCCAACATGTAATAGGGAGACTAAATTATTAGTGTAATTGGACTTGTTATTGTATTCTAGGCAACCACACATCTTAAGTGATTTTAGTTGCCTGGAAAAAATAATATTATCCGGATGCGGCTGGTATTAGATCACGAATTGTCCATTTGAGCCACGGCCACCCACAAAGTAAAGTTTTTATGCGCCCAGAGTTGCTCTGCCAACGTAGTTCCTTCTGTTTCTACTTCGTTCACATTGATAATACTCGTACAATCACTGAACAGAACAAAGTATTTGGTTTATTATCCTGGAAATGGTATTACTCGTATTGTCAAAATATGAGCCCACCACTTCTGCTTCCAGGAGTTTTCCGAAAACCCTAACAGGAATCAAATTATTGACATATTTAATGTAGCTGTAGGAGTGGATTTACGTCCTCCCATCGTGAAAGCACAGAATAGTTACTAATTTTGTTTTTCAAATTCTTCTTATTACTTGTACGTATATAGTACAAACAATTTAGTTTGCTGTCTAGCAATTCTTTCTCGATTGATTCATTACAGTTTTGCAAACTTCAAATTTAATGATATTTTCTACTTTTCCTCTTTTGACAATTCTTCTTATTCGAAGTGCCACTGAATACTTATTTTACTCTAAACAAGACCACTTCTTTGCAGTTTTCGGAATCGATGACAAAAAGTTATGAGCACAGGATAAGTCTTCTGTATGGGGTCGACATTAGGAAGATGTCCACAGACGATCTCTATCATTCTCAACGACTCATGCTCTAGTGCCTTCGTAGGGTTAACGAAACTTTCGAGAAGAAACACTTCCAGTTATGAAATATGGAAACAAGTATAGGGTACCGGCGGATCGGATATGATATTAACTTATAAAATTCACAAGCAGAATTAAGTGGCATGTTCTGGTTTTCCAATACTGTGCGACAATCATCTACGAAAGCCTCCATCAACGAAAAATCGCTATCTTTTACATTCATCATGGTAACTGTCGCAGTTTTTAATAATTATTTTGCTCCAACAATCCCTCTTCATTACAAGAATTGAAATACTTACGGTTTGAAAAAGTTTCACATAGCCTAGCTTAGAGTCCTTGTTTCACTTTCTTGAGTTGAGGTAGTTAGATTCTCAACTCATGATATTTTATATGAACAGCTAATTTGGAGGACCATATTCATAAAAATTTAGGTCCAGTACTACACTACAAATTTATCAAGTCTGCAATGGACTTGTTATGAACCTCAATACCTAAGTCATATTAAATAAACAAATCTGTTTCCATAGCTCTGAAATAGGGCGTTGTTGATTTTAATCTAAGTTTTCAATAGTCAATCGAACAGCTTTTAATTAAGCAATACCGCCTGCATTAGTAAGTTCAATTCAGATTACATTCGAGATATATTTTTCTGAGTACTTAAGGAATACGTAGATAACCTCGGAGAATTTGATTGAGACCTTTTCATCTCTGGCACAAACTTTTGCACGGAATCGAAGATAAGATTCCTCTATTAAAAAAATAATTTGAAAATCACGACACCTGAATGATAGTATGTAATAATAAGACTTATTGTTAGTAGAACTTTCTCTACAACTTTGATTTAATATTTCAAAATAAAAGATCGAAAGAAAATATAAACAACAAAGGAGGAAAAAATTTTTGAGGACAACTTAAATTACCAGTAAAATATGCAATTAACGGGAGACCTTTCAATTAAAGTTATTTGTATAAATTGGTGAGACAAAATCTCTTCCAAAGTTCCTAATATCACACCTGACGGTGAAGCTTCAATATGATCCCTGTGCTAAAAAGTTTTTATTTCGAAAGATATTCCTCTTGTGGTTATAATTGAATAGCATCGTACAGATATTTTATTTCCCTGGAAGTGTCATTATTCTCAGTTTTGATATCAGAGAGCTCATTTCAGTCAAGGAAGTCCTTTGTCGTCATTGTAGGTTGGCTTCAACTTCTACCGCAAAGATTAAAACAAAAACTTTCAACAGCTTCCCTCAAAGTACTCGTAAATGAATACTTCCGATAGATTGTGTACATACCAGACATTTTACGTGATACAATCTTAATTTTACGACCATAGTGGATTTAATCGAAAAATTAATGAGTTTTCAACGGCGAAAACCATTCATGTAATCGTTCAATTTTGCACAAAGCTTAATGTAGAGACGTACCTTTTAGGTGATTTACAAGTACCTTCGCTTGTACACGTATACATATGTTGATATTTTTTGGTTTATTTTTCAATTTTTTAGATACAGATTTGATCCGATGTGTTATCTTAGGTCGCTGTACTGAGCCGGATTTGAATTATAGTATTTTTGTAGTAAATTTTTGGATTTGTTTAAGATATGACTTGCTTTTACGTTACTTAAGGATTAGCTTTACTCCTCTGATGTATTCAGATAAAACTTTTTCTTAATTTTACTATCAAAAGGACACCTTTAACTTGTAGTAATCAGCTCCAATAATCTTTTGCAAAAATATAGTGGGAAGCCAAATTGTCTGGATGTTTTGCATCTCCATGGTTTTAATATCATAATGAGTAAGCCAGTACCAATTTGAAATTCATTTTAAGTTTATTTATTTAATTAAAAACTTTAATTTAATACATTATAAAAACTATAATAGTAACAAATTAATTTCTTAAAAAAAAAAATTACAATAAAATATCACTCTCAGAGATACTGTTCTGCGGTGTCGTCATCACTCTGCAGCGTCACAGGAAGTTGTGTCACTTATACCCAGGAGATTTAGTACCGATCTGCAGGATGATTTCCCATTTGGTCACCCCTTAACCTTTTCTTTTGTTCTGAGTTTAGCGGAAGCACTAACAAACAGATTTGCTGATCTTCTCCATAAAGCGTGTTCAGTTGGTTTTCCGCAAATACCACCTTTTCAACAAGGAAAACACCTCGCATCCAATTCTTAATTTGATATACTTTTAGTCAGACATGGGAATCTTCGGTATTATGATACTTTCCATTTGGTAATCCTTTTGTATAGAGTTAAATCAATTTTTTTTTTCTGTCGGAACAGAACACTCAGACAAAGAATTAGTGCATTGTACTCCTTGTAAGTTTATTGAAATGGAACTTTTCAGTCTTTCGAAGAAAGATGAGTAATCGCTTCAGTGATAAAGTGCCTACAGTACCAACACCCACCACGCCCGCGCCACGTACCTGCAGCCTGCTGCGAGCGTTACCCGAACATTCACAGATGTAATGCTCCAAAGTGTCATCATCACTCACAGCAAGCATAACAAGATGTTGTATCACTTATGCCCAGCACATTTAAGTGCTTACCAAGAGTGTAGTGCCCTGTCACGACGCCAGTAAACAACCTGCATTCTTTCCTGCTGATGGACAGAAGGAAGGCCGCAGACTTTATAGAGAGGTCGAGAAGCATTCGTTAGGTCTGCCAGCAACCTGGGGAGTCATGCTATCTCCAGTTGTACTCATATGAAACCCAGCTATTAATTAACCGAGGACGTAGGCAGACCCAGCGTTAGCTCGGTTCCTGGAAAACTCTCCTCTGAACCTTGCTTGGCAAATTCATCGGAGATTTCATTTCCCCTGATCCCATTGTGACCTGGGACCCACAGCAGTTAAATAAAAAAATTAATTTTTCCTTCCGACCGCGTTCAATGATTTCTTGCATTGTGGACCTAGCTTGAAAGTCGTAAGAGGGTTCAGCAAGGTTATGAGTGCAGCTTCGCTGTCGCTACAGATGCAAATGCTTCGTCCCCTCCACCGGTTCTTCACAATATAGTTCGTTGCTATCAGGGTTGCGTATATCTCCTCTTGGAAGACAGACGCATGTTTTCCTAACGGGGTGTGAAACCTAACGTTGTCCTCCACCAGAAAGACACCAGCGCTGCATCCTATATGGAGGTGGTGTTGGAGCTATCCGTCAAAACTCGACTTCCTTCCTTTCCTGGCTCAGATTCTAGCAGAAAGCAAGCAAGGTCGACTTCCAATTTTTTCTGCAGCAGGAGTTCTGGTTACATTACTTCAGACGGCATATCCATAAGACCAGAGTGAAAAGACAGTGCGTGTTGTACCAAATACGACTTCTTTTTAAACGGCAGATGGCTTTGAGATTGCAGCCCTGGATATGAATATCAAGGGGAGGTAGATTCATCAATACGTCGAAAACGGAACCAGGCGTGTTAGAGAAAGCCCCTTTGCAGCTTGAAATTACTTGCTGTCTTATTTTCGTAATAAATGTTCGCTAGTGGCCAGCATTATTTGCAACCAGAACAGGTGGTTGTTTTGAAATTCGGGGTATGATTCATGGAATTACAGTATACAATAAGTACGAAGGTGCCGGTATCGCCAAATCATAAACTAACGCAACGATGTTGTTAAGTTGTGGAACAACTTAAACATCCGAAATTGCATATCTTGGTGGTTAGTGCTTTCAATAATACTAACAGCTGTAAGAATTGCTTGCTGTTGATATACCAGATTATACTTAACCGGGAGGAGAGTAATGTAGTCTCTAGTATCATATGATTGTTGGCGTAGGTGACACGAATTATGACATTTCGTTAATCGAATATGCTTTCATGCCGTGACAGCTTTATATTTCATAACAGCATCATTTAGCTGCAGATCAACATTTTACACATTCCGCGTTTGAACATTTCATCTACATATCATATCCTACTAATGCTTTTTAGCGCACACATTCAATCGCTACTATCGTTGGCTAATGATGATATTTCGGGACGTAATGAGGAAGCTGTGTACCAGCGCTTTGAACAGTGAAATAGTTAAGTCAACAAAATTCTAAAATCGGCTGGACATGAATTTCTGCAGGTACTGTGTTTATGATTTCCCCATAGACTACAAAGTGTTGCCACTCATGATTGTAATCTACTCGGCAATATTCTGCAGCTCAACAAATGACTGCAAATACTAAAAGCTGTGTGTTATATTTGTTCGCCACCGAATAACAGGCGACAGAGAACCACAAGTGCATGCAGGGTCGTATTCTGTTGCGGCTATGACTTTTTAATGCCAATCGTATGTACGTACGTAGACTTTATCCAGCGAAATGGTAAAGACATGTACAATCCAATCACTTTTTCGCTGATGAAAGAGGCTCGATTTGGTTAACTCATGACACAAATTGTTAGGTGACATATGGGACAAAGCTAAACAATACCGCTCAACTGACATCTATTTTAGAGAAGCATTCAGGAGTTAATTGATTAGTATTCACCCATGATGAATTGCCTGGAGAATCACATTCAGAAAGCCGTGTACAAAGTACGCTTTTCGTTTTGGGGAAGTTGCGAAGCCAACAAAGAGTTGGTTATTTGAACTATTTCTCGCAACAAGTATTAAAGTGACGAATTCGAGAAAAAAAAAAACAAAATGTGGTTCGTAGAATAGTTAATCCAACGGCAATATTAGTCACACCGAGAAATATTCTAACCAAGACGTTAATAGCAGTCTTACGATTATTTCATCATTTCCTTGCCTATTTATCTGAGAGCTACAAGCTACAAGTACCTGCTTTTAATGTCAGTATTCTGCAAATTATCGAAGTCAAACTTTGGTAGGGAATTTCACATCAGGGTCTATTAGGAAAACACAACTTTCGTAAACTCTGGAAAATGTAACCAACCATCCAATTATTTTTTCATAATGAAGCTAAAAACTTCATCCTGCGAATAAGCTTCGAATTTTACTTGCCCTCTTGCGTTCATCATGTTAGTTTAGTATATTACAAATTTTATTCACGATATGGTGTATGTAGGTACTTTAGGTCTGTCTCACTCATGTTTTCGTGGAGACTTTGCTTCAATATGTATGCTTGCTGCAGTCGGTAAAAAGTGAAAGGTACTAATGTGCTATATATTACGTAAGGTATAAGTAACAACTCGAAAGATTAAAAACAACAAAACCTGGCAGTTCTACTAAGTACAATACGCGAAGTATTGAAGCCTAAGCCGATATTGGGGTTGTTTGCAACAAATGTGCTCTATCTCACACTAGGTTTGGAGTTCAGAGAGTGCGAGTAAAGGAGGAGCCACCAACGAAAGTTTTATAATCTGAACAAAGATGTGAATGTGACTTAAAAACCACGATAAATCGCATATATTAGCTTGGCTACATAGAATAAATTCACGAGAATGCTTCAGTTAAGAAAATCACCCAGGATGCAAAAAATTAAGACAATAAAAAAAACTTAAAATTTAAAACCTCATCTCATTGGCTATTTACGAGTATTTAATTAATATATGATGCTTTCGATGCGATGTATTGCTAAGTCAGAGCAGTCACGGCCTTAAGAAAGCCGTCCCTCAAAATTATTTCGAGTTTATTGTTCTGGATTCCTTCAGGCAATTTCAGTCAGCCCTTAAAATGATTTTTCTTATAAAACTAGGAGATAGTGCGGTGATGGCAAAGATGGCGAAGGGTCTATCATTTAGAATAGTTTCTTAATAACGGGCTAACAAATGATTGCTTCCGAATGATCTGAGGCCTTGTCGTGCACCACGAACAAATCAAGAGAGATCAACAAATCAAGGCGAACACATAGAATTTTTTATAGTAAGCATTTTAACTCTTTCTGTGGAAAGTCCTTAGTGACTGTCATATGGGAGCGATGTGGCTTCCGTTAAGATGGTGGGTGGCCGTGGCTCAAGCGGTAGTGTATTGGTTTCCCCATCGGACGGCTCGGGGTTCAATACAGGCCGCGACCTAAAGACATTGACTTTCTCAAGCATCTAAAATCTAGTGAGATGAATGGTTGCCTAAAATACAACAACAAGTCAATTTACACCAGTCTCCCCATTAAAATGTTGGAGCGAAATTACCACTGAGCCCAAATATCTTTCTCTCTCTCTCTCTCTCTATACAATTTTCTGAAAAACTTAACACGTGCTCAGGAATTTCAAGAGTAGTAATACTGTTAAGTTCTTAAAAAAAAAAAGAAACGAGATCAATATCGTCTTCACCCTTCATTTTTAAAAGAGCTATTTGTTCAGCCTTTCAGACGATTTGTTAACCCTCATGACGAGTAGACAAGACATCAAGCGTCTCCATCAGCACGTTTAGTGTAATTTCCCTTCCTAGGGATATACGAAGAACATGACAGAGTAGTGACATGAACACTGACTTTGAGTTGATGATAGCAATATGAATTAAAAACATTATTCACATTTCGTAAATTGTAAACTGAAAAACAGGAGCAGAACCGATCTGGGTTTCAATGAAAATTTTCACCAGCAAGCTTGTTACTATCCAATTGCCTGTAACTGAGCTAACGGCTGGAATTTGTTCCCGATATTGTTGTGCGAATTTATTGTGCAGTTGACCTAAGAATAGTTTCAGCAAACTTAACTCATGTCAATTTAAAACAACTGCAATAAATACTTTCTACGCTTAAACAAACGTGAAAATGAGATACACTGTGCTTAATTTCGCGGTTTTGCACAGTATTACGTATTCATCATGGAATTCTAAAAACTATTTTATTTAAAAAAAGATATTGTAGTTGATTCATCAATAGACCCGACATCTTTTATGATGTATTTTCAAGCTTAGGAAAACGATGTTCAGCAGATACATTACATATACGGGTATATATATATATAAGGAATGCTACATTTCAACTTGATAAGCTTTTGCATTACTTGCAATGTGACTAATGTCTTTGAATAATGTTCTGAGCTAAAAACGATCAGCTATTTAATCAAACTTTTACTCAATCAACCAGGATAATTGCCTCCGGTTACGCACCCCGAGATATTTGAGGTCGACTTCCAAAAGTTGGGACTGACTTTGGTAAATTTTTTTCTTTACTCCTTTGCCTCACGGAAACGAATTTGAAGATTCCTCGGGCAGGAGCACGTATGTTTACACGGCCTACAAGATCCAGCTAATTTCTGCACTACAAGAACAGCGTTCTAAGTGATCAATGTCACTGTGCAGCAGGTAAAAAAAATTCATTGTACCTTCCCTTCCACAATCTGTCAATGCAAATGAATCTTTTATTCAAAGCAGCAAAAAGAATTTTTATCCCTTGCAGAAATTGTCTATGTGGTGTTATTTTGATGACAGGATATTTAATTGTGTTTTGCTTTCACAAATTGGCAGTACCATCTTTGTTACCTCTACCTATTATAGATGGTGGATAAGGTAAAGTATCAAGGTCTAAGTTTAAACAAAACACTCACTTGCGATCTCATCTCAACTATAAAAAAAACAAAGCTATAAAATACCAATGGAGCATCTATTGGGCAAATAATTGAGCCTAAGCCCCAAAATGCTATACTGGCCGTACAACAATCATACTATTCGGTGCTATGGTGTGGTGGCTCAAAATCAACAATAATAAAACTTAGCACGATAAAATGCCTACGAGAACGACTTCAACTACGGGCATCTAGTAGTTTAAGAGGTAGCAGCTGCACAAGTACTCAAGTAAACCATTTGTCACATGGAAATAATAAAGTAGATAGAAATAACTTTTGCCAAATCTCAAACTTTAGGCCAACTGGAGCCCAACCTTAGCTTTTCAAGGAGGTGCAGGATCTACTTCCCCATAAATGAGGAATGAAATATAAATCACAAAAGTCTCAAGACGTAGTAGCATTAGTACGAGTAGTAGGACCTCAAACCCACTTCTCACTAGCAGTTTCTTTTTCTTTTTTTATAAAGAATTTAACTCTCATGTGGGTATGCATACACTTATAATGCCTCAGCATATTTTAAGTTTTTTGCGAAGATCGGACTGAGAGAGAAGAAATATGTTTGGGCTAAGTGGTTGGTATCCAAAATTTTATTGGGAGACTAAGCTGTTAGTGGAAGTTTGCTGTAGTTGTTTTCTAGCCAACTGTTCGCCTGAATTGATTTTAGTTCACTAAAAAAATGAATGTCTTTAGGGCGCGGTTGGGATTCGACCATCGATCCTTCCAATTTGGAAGCCAATTCAATACTACTTGCGTCACGACCACCCGCAGTAAGTAAGGACATCGCCATTTTTAAGGCGATAATATGTTAATACTCTCGGATAACAATCTCACCACCGTAAATAAAGTCTTACTAGTATGGGCATCAGGGCATGATAAGACGGACCGCTAAGGTGCAGAAAGCCAATTAATATGATCCTGTCGTTTTTGGACAATACAAACGTTTTTAATGGCGTGATGATTGTCGGGGCACCAGTACCTCATATTCTGTTTATTAACACAGCCATCGATATGAAAATCTGCTTCGTCATTACATAATATGTTTCCAGGCGTTCGTGCTGTTCAAAAACGCTCCAGTATCCTTCTCGCTTAAGTTTCTCATACAGAAAGTCATTTTCGTTGAGAAACTGCATGATTTGCATTTTGTTTAGGTGAGACTTTAGTTTCTTTTTCGCTGTTGCTTTTTATTGCAGTACAGGCCGCAATCTTCCTTATTGACTTACGCGATTTGCGGATTATTTCGCGTCGAACTTGAGCTACATCTTCTGACGACGCTGCTGACGTTAATGGTCCCAGAGGATTTTGGGTAACCGTTGTTCCTTAATGTCCCATCCCACGACCAGATAAGTAGCGTGATGGGCCCATCACATCAAGTGAGTATAAAATGTATGACGTGCACGAACCAACGAATAATCGCATTTTAAATATTGCTCAACCACGAACGCAAGGTGCGCTCCTGACCAGTGACCCATTGCGACTGGCAAATCCGCAAATCTCGGGCGTCAAACGATGTCCGTCTAACTTGCCTGTTAATTCACGAGCAATTACAATTTAAACTTGAAAATTTTCTAGTGGACACCTTTTACATAATGAGATGGTAAACTTTTTGCGTCTTCTCCGAGATCTGGTGCAGGGAGATTATTAGAATGCCCCTGTAGTTTTAGCAGTGTCGAGATTTTCCTCTATTCAGGATATACCATGCAGAGATTTAAATCATTGGGAATGTGACCTTTTGACAAATTATACAGATGAACTGGTATAGATTATGGCATTCAGTGGTCAAAAATCCTGTGTCCCTTTTCGAATGTGATGTCGTGCAGCAGGCTGGTCATAGCCATGGCAGCGGTTATCAAATGTACTGTTTTTCGTTGTTTTTCTGTTTTTCTATTCACTTCGGGAATTCGGAAAAGGTCTCCTTGATGTAGCATATGGCCTTATCCTTAAGACAGTTTCCAATGCTGCAGTATGTGATTGTTTCTTTGACGGCCGGTATCTCATTCTAATAGGTCTCAAGCGTTCCCCTTAGATTTTCAAGTATACATCTGAATCTTATTTCAATTTGGTTGGATGCTATCAAAAACGATTTAGAGGAGTTAGCCACCTTTAAATTTTTGCTCCAATGTTTTACCAGTTCAAGGTAAAAATTACTTTTGAGAAAAAGGTATGATTATTGCTTATGATACATGTATCCGCTTATCTTTACATATTTTATCGAATTTTACTTATCAAATATAAGCATATATTTGTAAACTTAACTGAGCGAACAACTAAGCAGATTTCTTTTTAGGTTAAGAGTTTCATTGCTGAATTTCTAATTAGGCTGAAGTGAATGACTGAGTAACATTACTCAGAAAAAAGGTTTTTGTTTTAAACAAGAACTTAACATTCACGAGGATACGACTGCTCTTAAAATACCTGAGCACGTGTTAAGTTTTTTGAAAAGACAGAAAGAGAGAGAAAGATGTTTGGGTTCAGTGGCTCCATGGGTGGGTGGTATCCAACATTTAATGGAGAGACTTAATTATTAGTGTAATTGTAATTAATGTTATATTCTACGCACCCACTCATCTGGCGTGATTTTAATTGCCTGAAAAAAAAAATGTGTCCTTCGGACACGGTTGAGATTGAACGTCGAACCTCCCGAATTGGTTGCCACTACACTACCACTTGAGCCGCAGCCACCCGTGCACTGCCTCCTCCTGCAACTTGGTAGGTCAAGAATCAAGCAAGAAAGTCGACTTAAAAGTATCCAAGGACCCAGCGGTTTAATGCGGAGACGTTTCCTGATGCCTCTGCAGGTAAATTTCATTGCCACAGTGCTATAAAATTAATTTCATTGTGGTTTCATAATTAATTGCTGAGAAGAAATTAACATCTTGTGTACCTCTTGTAAATATACTAATCTCCTAATTAAAAATATTTTCCGTTCTTTTAGGCCAGAATTTCATATTCAGAATGCTTTGGTTTAGTTTACTCGTTTTTACATATTCCTTTCTTCCAGCAACGCCTTCATAAATATGTACGCCAGCTTGGTTTTTAATTTAATCCTATTCAGAACGAAATTCAACAAATACCACAACTTATTGGTTTCTTGTGTGAAGAATATGTTGGTATTTGTATTCAAATCTCAAATTCAAATCTATGAAGCACCTCGTAAGTTCGTGTAACATATTGTTAAATAAACCCGAAACTGTTCTTCTCCATGAATTTTTAATAGCTTGCACGGATTCCTTCCGGATTTCGTATGCATGTAAATATAAGACTGATAGGGATACAATTTTTATACCTACTTTATTTTTATTGTTTTTTTTTTTTCATTTTCAAATCAGAAGTCATGGTTCAGTTTTCGTTGTATTCACCTATACAATAGACTGGTGTGCTTGAGATGCTTCCGTTTTCTTTCCTCAACTCAAAAAGAATTTTGTTTCCGTATGCTAATTTTGTATTTGTGTTGCGAGTTCTTTTTTTATTACGAATACAAATTCGGCAATTTTTTGAAACTAGTCAAGATTTTTAGAGATTCAATTTTTTATCACCACAAAAAAAAAAACTTTTTATTATGCAAGTATTATATAAATTGTACATCCTAAAAAGGAAATATAAAGCAAACAAACCGTATTGATGTCTTTCTATATTTTAAATTGGAAAAGTTTTTTCTTCTACTACACCAGCTGAGTCTAACAAGACTTTGCAATGACTTAAGATATTTATTCTGAAGCATAATAAATATGAAATATTTGGTTTTATATTGTATGCGGTCACTACTATTCTGTTGTGCTTGTAATTTAAGGGTTTCTTAAATTGTGCTTAAATTAATCTTTGTAGTCCTCGAGGTAGGAATTGAAGTTTGGTTATATAGTGGTGCCTTGAATTGTATTCACGAGAAGCCTCTTTAACACCAACAACTCCTAAATGAGGGCGGAAGTCCTCAAGTTTGGGTACTGTGAAGACATACTGTGGTACTTACCAAAAGTCTATTGGCGATCTTGTTTTCCGCACTTGCACTGTACTATAATGGAACTCAAACAAGGTTCGGTTCTACGATAACTCTCAGAGAAGTCTTGGAAACCCGTTTGGAAATGCTTAAAGGGCTTAACAACCCTATAGTCGGTTGGTTGGGACATCAAAAGCAGATACTACTCTGCTTGTAGCACCTATTCATCACAAGGGTGTGCTTTATCGTAAAGTTTTGCTTAGTATCGTCTTTGAAGGCAGACAGATGTTTACTTAAGATTTTGGTATTTCGTGTCATATCTGGTATTGCTTTTTATCGACTTGCGATGGATTTATCACTTTCTTCAATCAATCGTTTCTAGTTCCGATTTTGGTCGGAAGCAATCCTAAGTGCAGATAAATTCAATTTGCACTGTAACCAAAGCTCTGGTGTCATTGATATTCCAGTTGGCATACCAGGCCATCGAAACTCCAATGAGACTTGTAACAAGGGTCAAGGATGATGGCATTGACTGTGAGTCCCATGATATGAATATCGATGGGAGCGAGTGCATCTACAGCAGAGAAAGTATTCTGGCGTCCTATAAAAGCAGCAGTGTCACATTGACGTAATAGTTAATTCCCTTAAACCTACGCCTTTTATAGATTTGGTACAATCAAATCTATAAAGATTGAAACGCCCTTGCTGGACAAGAGACTATCATCTTGCCAATGCTCTTTTGTGCTGCTAGAAAGGTAATATTGTCTTGGTAGTCTTCCACGCGGCATGGTTAGCCCAAAGTAGGTTGTTCATCAGGATTAAATTCAGATACTTACCTTCGTTCAAAGAATGGTTGCTGATGCTCAGTAGACAGTCTAGTACACCAGTAGTTGATTCGTTTTAAAGCTAGGTGACTCATCGAACTATCACACAATTGAATCTTCCAAAGTTACATATTCTGCTTCCGCCTTGGATGAAGTAATAACTGATTGACTCTATGATTCCTAATGTGCAAAGATGATCATAGATTGTAATTTATTATCATTATTATCTTCAGCTCAGTTGAATTCCCACAGAATAGCTTTTGTGTTGTGCAATTAAAAATATTGTACTTAATTGTACCTTTTTAATGCCTAACAATAGAAGGAGCAACATTTCAATATTATTGTCTTGGATCTTGGTTAAATTGGAACGAAATGGTTTCCCAAATGGATTCCTTATATGGGTGGTGATCAATTGGCTGTTTTTTACTTTCACTGGTAGGTTCTTTTTCTAATTTCATCTTAGGGATCAACGACTATTTTCATAAATTGCAGTTCGAGAGATTATAATTTCATATTAACATTCTTATACTTTCCATTCCAAAGTTATAACTCCACATGAACTTCCTTTGACTTAGGGATAAAAAAGTAAAATTGATGAAATAAATTTAATAATTAAATTGTTATGTTATGTAAAATTAACGGAGCCATTTCTAAAAAAGCAAAAAATATTCACAACTACTGAAAATTATCATTTCATTGTTATAGCCTCATGTGCAAAACTAAATCCATTTTGTTAAATTTAATAATTTATTGTTCCACCGCCATTAGTAATTATTTCAAAGATCCGGTTTCCCATTGAATCTACACAAGGCCTCAAGTATACCGTCGCCAAAAAAGATCAAGTTGCTTCGACAGCCCATCTATGTTTCCTATTTGTGTGCAATTGCCGATTGTCCGAATAAACTTTTTGGACTAGAAAATCCCAAATATTCTCAATAGCATTGGAATCGGGGTGGGAAATCGAGTTGCCAAAATTGTGCTTTAAAAATACCATCTGGACCATCAAGATACATTTTTTTTCATCTTGGTTCCAAGCTTCTGTCATGTGGTTAAGGGCAAAAGAGAGAGAAAGGCGGCTTTATGTTTTCTGTCTAAATAAGGTGCCTTCTTTCTGCATCTGTTCCCACACAATATTTGGGCTGTTTTTAATTGCCCTCCAAATTGTAGAAACAGATAAGGGAATGTTCAGTCTTGCCTTCATTAGCGTAAGGGAAATGGTGGAATTTGACCCTGTTCTACAAATCCTCCCGACATCGTGATCCCCAAGTATTTTTCCTTTTCGTCCAGGATGAGTTCTAAAGCCATAATTTTCGCGATTATTCAAATAATTTCGGGCGACACGATCTGATCTTCTAATTTCTCTTGCAATTTATTTTTTACTTCAGCCTTCACTCAATAAATCATCAACACTTCGCCGTATAATTTAAAACAATCACATAGTTTTTTTCGAAAAAACCGGTGTCAAAATTTTATAACAATGCGAAGTGCTAATTAAAACCTTCCTAAACGACTGTGGTTATAACAATGAAATACTTATTTTGAATGAATTTCCACATTTTTCGCTAACCTGGAAATTGTGACGTTATCAGAGCAAAAACAATTTCCCATGAGTTAATAACATTCATTTATAATAACGGAGAGTGATATTCATTTCGTCAATTTTATCAATGTCCTCCTTAAATCAAAAGATAGACATATGCGGTTATAACTTTGAAGTGGAGTGTATATTTGGGTTGAGAAGTTGACAAGGTTCATTAACTTCGATTTAGTGAGACCTCCAAATAAACTGTCAACTTCGGTTCCCTGAGCCATATTTTTCAAAATACTCGTATGCTTCTTAATGAAGTGAAATAAATGAATGCAAATCGTATTTTGCTGCAGTCAAGCCGTCAATATATGCTGTTATTTAAGATTCCAAGCCACTATTGTGTTTTAAATAAACACATTTATCAAATTGAAATTTGTGAATCCTATCATAAATTGATTTTTTAAGTTACTCGCTCTATATCTGATTATCTAAACCTTCACACAGACTGGAATTTAAGTCGTCTATATGAAATTCTGTTCCATTGAAATATCATGAACAAATCTTATTTCGTTTATGTCAGCATAATTAGCAACGATTGTTTCAGATTAGTCAATCCCGTATGTCCTATCAATGTAGAGTCGAAGAGCTCTCACTCCATGCCGCTAGATAATTACTTAAAGGTCGTGTTTCCCTCTGTGTCGATGTAAATTAGGCTGCAGATAACCCAAGGCACTTTAATTTCGATTTATATATGGGCCTCTTCATTAACTAATTAATCAATGTTTCATAGAGTACTATTTTAGTTCTCTGAGAAGGTGTTCGGTACTCTTCGAATGTTCTTTTAGGTGGTGTCATCATATTGTCCATGTATGTTGTATGTCCTTCCTTGACGACAGAATAACTTCCTTTTTTCTTGAAATGTAAAAATCGGATTGATGGTGGACTCTCCAGGCCTGAAACATCAACTATATCGAGTAATAAGACGGTCTACAAGGTTAAATAATCAGTCTAAATAGTGTTAATTCGATGTTAACAATGGTACTACGGGTGTCTTCTCTTATAATTGTAGTAACTTCACTAATTCGTAAACGTTCTTCTGCTGGATTTAATTTCTTATTTTCGTATTAAGCAATAGAAACAATATTCGCTTGAGTATCATGAAAGCATATCATTGTCATATTTTTCGGCTTCACTGTAATAATAATATTTTTATTAAATTGTATTGCTGGTATCGTCACATTCGTAGCGACATCATTTGCAAGAAATCATTAGGTCAATTTACATTGACAGAACGTTTACAAAGCGAAATAAAGCCGAATTTTTGAATTCGCCGTTATTGCGTTTGGCGTTATTTCACGGCATCGAACTTAACGTCGATGCGGCGCCTTTCATATAATTCAATATTATTTTTGGATTTTTGCAGATTTTTTAAGCCCAGCTGCAAATTTATGGTTAGACCACTGGAGAGTGGCTCATCACATATTAACCAATTCTCCGCCATTTGTATCAATACAAATATCTTATATGCTGGTAGTAGGGTCACTCAGAGGTAGAAAATATCTACAATACCTGTACTTCTACAATACATTTGCTTTACACAACTATTTCTTATTGGTAACTTGAGGACCTTTCCTTGACGAATATAATACAATTAACATATACATATATAAAATAGTTGATCTATATAAAATAGTTTGATCTATTTATTTTATTTTATATGTCGATCAAGTAATAAATGTCTACACGCTTTCCTCGGAAATTTCAGAGCAGATTTTTGCCTAAACCATTCGTTGTACGTAAGAAATGGAAGAGATATATTTTTTTTAATTTCATTATCTTTTATTTTCATAGCATTAATTGGCCTCCGAGCTTTAGAAAGCGCAATATCCGCAAAAAACTTTTTTATGAACTTTGACCTTTAATAATTTTTTATGCGACAATGATCTCGCTCTCGATTTTTAATATTATTTTTAAAACACCAAAATAAACCGATGAAACAAAATTTAGTATATAGATCAGAAGATGTATTTATGTCTAAAATGACTGGACTACGAGTATATACAATTTTGATATTTAATTCGTTGGGGCTTACTTTAAAGATGATTTCGTGCGTGCTCTTCAAAAAGTCATCTCTCGCCGCCTTGAATAGCTATATGGAGAGCCTTCATCGGCCAGGTTGAATCGTTCGTTCTGCCTGATAGCGGAATATTGATTCCTCTCGTTCTCTTGTTTGTCTTAGCGGGATATCCGATAGAGTTCAAAAGACTCTCTAGTCCTTCCATGCTGCTCCGTTATGGGTTTCTCATCCTTAGTCGCTTGTATACTTTGCTTTAAAAACACAGTCATTGCTAACTATATCGCTTCGCTTTTTGACTCAAATTTTAAATTTTTCACTTTTTCGGATACCAAAACTCTTAATCCAATTTTTCTGAAGTATGCAACTTAGGGTATCTTCGAAGTGCAGATTTCATCAGCAGATATAGGCTGACGCATTAGCTATTATATTATAACCCTGCCTACAAAAACGAATTAAGTCAGCTTTTAACATTATACAACGTACTATTTCAACTGGCTTTTTTTGGAGCATTCTGTAACATTTTGCTGTGGGGCTGAGAAAAGTTGCATAATGCCATGATTTACAAAGTCTGTAAATTCTCTATTTGTCTATACTGATCTATTATCATATCTAAACCAATGATGTTTAATTAAAAAAGTTTCAATTTATTGAAGTTCTGATTTCTTACGATTAAAGTTACACCCCAAGAATTTTTCGTATAAAATCGTCAATAAAAGCGTTAAAGTAAACGGACTTACCTAGAATTTACGTCCTCATGGGTCCACAGATATCGAAATTGATTAATTCCAAGCACTACGTTGTACATTTTTTTTCAGGTTTTTGAAAACATTTACCTGGTTTGCTTTTTGTGTATACATGCGGTACACTTCTGCTCGAACGAAATCAATCTAAGTAATCCAGTTACAATGCCCATCTGCTGTTGTTTGCGAATTCACCCTTGAGTTGCCCAATTCAATTATGAGGGTTTTTTGAATTTATTATCCTCATGCGTGTTAACTCTTCAGTTGGAAAAATAATACATATGGTACTCCATCCTTCATCGCTGCATTCAATAAAATTGTTCATCTTCACATGTTTTCTTAGCACGATCTACTATAAACAATATCGTTTCGCCAGTCGTGGATGCTTAATTTATACAAATGAGATTTTCTTTTACCTCTGGAATATTTTTATAAGGTTTTTAAAAGCATGCATTTTTAGAGTTCATATTTAACATTCTTATCATTAACCAATTTTGCACACCGTGTGTTCTTTTGACAGATTGACGTATCACAAAAGAAAAGTATTGTAGCTCCGCTGTCCAAACATCAACTACCTTGATTACCTCCCTCAACAAATGCAGTCCAATGGTTTGGTTGTAGTTGATATGGCATTCGATATACCATGATGATAAAACCCATTGAGTTTTTGGCTTTTACTAGTTTTACATTTTCAGCGTCGGTCCAGCAATCTCTCATTTTATACCCTTTCTTATCACATGGCCGAAAATTGTCATTAAAATATGATGAACTTGAGCTCTCATTCTGAGTTGTTTGTCGAATTTGTTTCGTTATTTTGTTTAGAGAAGTTATGAATTATTAAAATTATGTACTCGTACGATTTCAGCACGCTATTTGTTGTGTCCTGATTTTTAATACCAACTCCCATTATGCTCACGCAAACAGTCTTTGATTTGAAAATTCTTTCTGAACGACTATTGTTCCTTTCAGATTTTTTATTTTTTCATCCAAATGTACAACTATAGTAACTACATCGAGTTTTGCACTCAGTTCTGTTACCCAACTTATTGTAGAATGAAATTTTTACAAATACTTTTCCATCGACTGTGCATGGTTTATGTGGAGACCAACAATTTTCTGAATCCAATCATACGATTTTCAAATTGTAGCTCAACTCTAAAATATTCCATATTTTCACTGCTGATTTGAGTTGCTGGTTTTGAAATTGAATTAAAACACACAATTTTGTTTTATAAATAATCTCACGATACTTATAATGAAAGATAACCTCAGGCAGATGACGACCATGGAAGCGTCTCAAAGCTGCATCCGGGAGCCCCTATTTTCGACCACTTTGTCGAGCATCTGAGGCCGTATATCACGAATGCTCGATGTTGGCTACCTGGAATGAAATCGTTATTGACTTTTCCGCATGGGCTAACGACTTCAAATACCCCACAGAATATAGTCCAGCGGCATCACGATTTAAGAAGCCCGGCAACAGGTCCATTTCAGGAGATAATGTTGCCATCGAATACTTCCCTCAAAAACTCGAAAGTTTCGACGGCAGTATGGCATGTTACACCATCTTGCTGAAATCCAATGGGGTATGGATGAATTAGAATCTTCCTCAACACTGGTCTCAACGGCGCAGATATGTTCATCTGTGTGAATATGAATGTTAATGATTTGCAGTACAAAATAGTAATTTTTTGATTGTGCTGCGACTCACTTGGTCGATTATGCTGATACTAATTTTGCAAATAAATTTCCACAGTTTGTAAATCTTGCTCGGGCGTAAGTCTTTGCATGGTGATTTGCCAAATAATATTCAATTAAACGATGGCATCAGCTGTCAGATTAACTATCACCTGTACGAGTGTTACCATACCGAAGAGACATCCCTTAGCCAATAACAGTTTTCCTCGCATTCTTCGAAGTTTTTTCATCACTTGATTTTCTTGCTGATGAATAATGGATCTTTCTAATGCATTCTGCATTCAAATTATTATTTTGCTATTTTGATTAGGCTTCTGAGTTGTTTTAGGTTTATTCCAATAAACCCGTCCATTTATGTAGTACCACAAAAAGAAATCAGGTGCTGTGCAATGCGGTGGTCAATAGATATCTACATTTTTCTAAATAAGAGGGCGACCAATAAGGCTACTGTCACCACTGCGGTGTGTGCTGTATCTCCATCCTGATGGAACCAGATGTTAGGGTATTTAGGAGCTGAAGGGGGTAAAAATGTTCTATTACGTAATCTGATGATTTGTGGATGTTCATCAGCAACTTCTAAAAATATTGACCGATAACCCTATCTAAAAGGGTGTAATTGACGCTGATGCAACGCTTTTGGACTTTTCGTACTTAAAACTCGGCAGTTCTGTTTATTTGCATATCTATTTTAATGCAAATACGAGTATAGAAAGCCGCTCATAATAAAGATGTTTAAAAAATTGGAATTAGCTCGAGCTAGCTCTCTACTACTGACTTAATTCTTTATAATTTTACTACCCGACTAGTAGTTAATGATGGATCGTCGTTGACATTTTATTTTCCAACCTTCAAAGTTTATTGATTTTGAACAGACCGATAAACGCTTGGTAATAAATATATAGTAGATCAAATACGGCCCCTCGCTCCTCAAAACATATTATTCAATGGATTAACGAAGACGGTTTTTCAATGTGTTGTAATAATAAAATTAAATAATTTTATCCCGATCGTGAATTAATTTTTTTTATTAAATTCTATACAATCCGCAACAAAAAGTGACAATAATTAAACCCTACAACACTTTTAAAAACAGTCAGTCAAAGTCAACCCACCCTGTGCTTCTCAGTTACCATTATGCGTTTCTGTTAATCCTCCTTTTCGTTCTGGAGGGCTCAGGTTTCTTTCTTTTTGTTTCCACGTCAATATTTCATTCTCTGTTCTGTATGCATCTTGTTTTACTTCATTATCTCGGTGGTGTCAAATCGCAGGTTTTGTTATTGTGGTGAAATGAAACGCGGAGTATTTTTGATGTCCTGTTGGTAATGATGTCATTGTTATATTTAGTGCTGGTGACATTGAATTTTTCCATAACTCGAAGGATGAACATCTGGTGACGGATTTGATTGATGAAGTATTTCCTGGATCATTTGAACATTGTCTGCAATAATAGGCACATATATGTACGTAGATTGTGATCTCAGTCTATGCTTACACCCAAAACACAGGAAGCGAATATTGAGTCGATCGCAGTGCGGTGAGCCTGATTGATAGTTAGTTGATTTCGAAATCCCTGTGTGTTTGTTGAGGTGTTGAAACGTCTTGCGTTCCATGTGGGAGCAAATTCGATTGTTGTGTGGGTTCTGATATCCAACTACATACATAGACCCAAGATTTATTGTATTTCTAGTATAGCGTTAAGATCACTTAAAACCATATAAACATCGTTTTCGCGATATTTTTGAATCTTTGAATTATCATCCTTCTAGTCTGTGGGGGACGCGGCCATTTAAAGCTTGACAAATTCAACATTGATACAAATTTTCACAACCATCACTTGGGTGTGTAGGATTATGGAAAGCATTAACCGGCGTCAAACCTTCGATTCCCAACTATGACTACACATCAATTAATCTAATTTTACCCCCTTGTTGTAGCTGCTGGATTCCGGTCCCGTCCAATCGGTTGTGACCGACCGACAGCAGGAAAATAAAAACCCTATAAAAACTCTATAATTCACTGTCAGAAATGAAGGAATCTAAGAGGGTACATACATGTACGGTAATTGATTTATCATGAATGTTGGCTTGAAGACAGATATCTTATACAGGCATTCTCAACGTATTTAGAGCAGAGCTCAAAAGCTCTGAATATGTCAGGTTACTGACTCCTTCAACTTTCGGCGAAGGGGTCGAAAAGAAACTGGCCCTCTAGGTTGGGCGTTGTGCATGACGTCAACCACCCGGACACGTTAAAAGCTCACTGTTGCGAAGCAACTAAAAGCCTAGGATAAGAATGGATCTACTGTAGACGACCCTACAAGCACAGATAATAAATCTATACAGATGTCTCATTCATATGGGAAGTTTTGTCCTATGAAAATGAAATCGAACTAAAAAAAAAGCTTTTTTAAAAAGCTGCAAAGAGCAGAAAAATCGTTTTACTTCTTTTCGCTTTTTGCTCTTGCCACTTGCCACTCACACATGCAAAGTCGTTTATCGTGCAAAAACAATACGTGAACGAAAGAAATAAATAAAAAAAAACATAGTTGACGTTGCCCAGCATAACCGGTTTACTAGGGTTTATGTACGTTTGCTTGTTATTTTGTTTGTAACTTGTTATGCAAGGTAAATTAAATGGGGGTAGGAATATAATTTTGAAGATCATGAGATCGTAGGTCCGCGATGTGGTCGTGCTGGAGAGGGTGGGTATGACGTTGCACCACACTATAAAAGTGGTTGATATTTGAAGCACGAGGTGTTATGGGCTAATACATGTTATGGGGTTGAAGATATACGTATGTACATGAGCGCTAGACCAATTTCCCGATTTTAATTTTGTGATCAGAACATTAAGTACCTACAAAATTTGATAAATTTCCAAGCATTGAGCAACATCGAACTTATTCGGAAAATGTATGTAAATATATGTTATTTACGAGTACATATTTGCTCCCTTTTCTTTCAAGTTATGTAAAAGGGAGTTTTTAAAACTGTACGCAAAATATTTGTATGTTAAGATCGAAAATCTTCAATTCCGAGACTCGGGGACAACGCAGCAATGTACGGCCGTATATATGGGAGTTCGAACAAGTGGAATGGGATCTCAACCAACTTGGAGTGCAGCACCGCTGGAAACAGCTGGCGAAAGATCGCGCCAGGTGGAAAGGCTTGTTGGTTGAGGTCTTGGTCCACCCCGGACTGTAACGCCACCTAAGTAAGTAAGGAAAATATTGGGAATATTTTTCCGACAGCCATGAATGAGCCATATTTTAAATAGCAAAATCAATGTTCCTTGGAGTAGAGACTTTGGATCCAATTTGTTAAACCAGACTGAAGTAGCACCGGTTGCCTAGGCTTATTCTGGTGGTAATCTTCGACAAGGTGTCATTTGTTCAGTTTGCATTAACTCATAGGAAGAGGAACTCCTCTAAAGCAATGAGTGTTTACAGTGACAAATTGTACGATTTGGTAGATGACGGGGTTATCTTTGCTCAACAAAATGTATTTTACAATGGCGGTAGATTTTGGCCATCCTGAAGTGTCTATATCAATGACGTGTCCCAAAAGTCCTGACCTGGACCCGTGCTACTTTGTTTTATTCCCCAAACTCAAAACGTACCTTAAGAGTAAGGAACGCACGGTAGAAAATGTAGGTATAAAAATGTAAAAAGCTACGACCAAGGCTTTGAAGGCGATGTTAGAAATTGCCTTCCAGCATTGCTACGAAGAGTGGCAGCACCGTTGGGATCGCTGTGTACGCTCTCAAGAGACCTACTTTGAAGGTGCCAATTCAATTTATGTTTGATACATGTGTTTTAAAAAAATTATTCTCATTACTTTTGGGACACACCATGTATATATTCCAATATATGTACATAGTATTATATATATATATACCTGTATAATAATTGATCACTGTTATAGGCCTATATATAACCACAACTTCATTTTCTTTTGATGGTAATTTCGAGGTTATTTCTTTAGTTTCCTGCATAACATTTCTATTTAAGCCAGGGGACAGACTTTTAATTTTAATCCACCTGTGCAATGAAGATGGATGCGGCAGTGTATCTCAAGTTGATCCCGCAAAAAGTTGTATCCGGCAGCTGAACGAAAAAAGATGCACTGCGAAATCCATTTCTCCTCTTCGGTGTATTCATTTTTACCCTGTGATAAGATGAGCTTCGAAAATGTCATAGCATTTTGATGAATACCAAGCAATGAATCGATTTTCCCTTGAATGTTTTGCTTTTCACGCGCTTGTAGCCTTTTCTTGTCTTCTTTTAAACGACGAATTTTATTTAATAAATTTGGTTTCGATTTTAGATTTTCTTTAATAGTTATTCTCAAGACATTGTTAAATTTCTTGAGCTTTTCAGTTCTCCTAATGTAAAAGATTGCCTTTTTACATGAGCCTCACAATTGGCGCAAGCAAATTCAATGTGATCATTGAATTTTGTCCTTAATAAATTTTTAGAAGCCAAATTTAGTTGTAGGTTCACTCGAACTCAGTTTTAAATCTTTATAATTTTCAGAAGTAATCTTAGCTTTGACTGGATCAAAGCAAACAGAACCGTCTTCAGAGTTCGGAACACTCTCGCTTCGTTTTAAAAAGAGAGAGGGATCAGCGTTTGTTTTTAAATATTTTTTTCCCAAAAAGGCATTTTCAAATGTAAGGTTTTTTAAGGCATTTTATATGTTCAGTGCCTTTTTTAGGGAAACGAAACAATTTCATATCCGAAAACTTCAGCCAAGTCTTCATACCCCTTCCCGCAAACCCCTTGCAATTGTTTTTCATATTCCTTTTGCCACTGCCCTCAACTTGTGGTGAGAGAAAAAAAAAATCTCTCAGTAAACAAAGCAAGAAAGAGCGAAAATAAAAAAGCTTTACGTTATTCCGAAAGCTCGTGTCGGCTGGACGAGTGTCGGCTAACCGACAAAAATTGAACCATTTTTTCCTACAGCGATGAGACATCTGTATAGATTTATTATCTGTGCTACAAGTATAAAAAGATCAACGGCGTTCGAACCTTGAACAGACCGCGTGCAGCCGAATACTTGCCCAAGTCCTAGGCTGAATAAAGCCGATATTACCGCCATTCAAGATGCGAGGGGTTGAATCGGGCAGAAGAAGGATGAAATTCAGTGTCATATGCCATGGTCAATGCTGGAGCTCCTTTTTGGGTGTGGATTTGTTGTAAGCGGCAGACTCAAGGAAGAAGTCTTGAGCCTTCGGCGCTTAATCGAACGCTTTATAAGAAAAGGTATAAAGGCTTTATGCGCCAACATCAGCCTGACACGCTTTTCTACGGGCTCCTCTTCAAATCTTACGAGCAATCTCCAAAATATGACGTTAAAATCGCCATTTAACGGCAAAATAGGAAAGAAAGAAATTTCTGTCAGCGCACTCCGGAAGCATAGCCTTCACGACACCGCAAACTAAGGCTTTTATATATTGCTATGGGATAGAACATCACTATAGCCAGTATATGGTGTACCCATGTTAGTATCCGCAAGGAAATTTGACGAAGATTAAAGACAAGCAAGCACACCTAGGGAAACAACTCGTCTACGAAGCGGAATACCAGATGCTGTTGTTTCATCTCACAGTCTTTATAAGCCTATTACTTTTGCCATATTCTGCCTCATCAACTTTCGTTTCAGAAAAGGGCATTAAAATTTATTCAATCCCATAGATTCTCTTTCTATTTTAAAATGCTAGAAAATGAGAAATATAGAATTAAATAAAGGCACTCGTTCACTCATCATTTTAAATAAAAGAGGTCTGCATTCCTTCGCGATCCTGCTCACCTGATACCAATAGTACAGTGTTTGCTTTCCTTCCTCTGTTTGGGTGCTTGAATTTAACAAAACAAGTTCAATGAGAACTGCTAATAATACACTAAGTACACTAGGTACACTGAATGAAGCGGTTGCAATGGTTCAAGATATAAATTTAAAAATTGGCAATCTTGCCTTTAAAGGGCTCTCCAATAGGGACCCTCAAATTTTGACTGTGTATATTGGGCATGTTAGATAAGTTACAGCTTTGGATGTTATAGTAATTAATACTGAACAAACCATCATGGAAAACTACAGTGTTGAACATTGCGTGCAAATTGTTAAACTTTACAATCAAAATGAGTGCTCACCACGAGCTAGGTTCCGTGCGTTAGATAATTTTTACGGCGCATATAATTGTCATGTTGAGTCTGCTATTAGTCGTTTGGCAGACAAATTCAAACCATCCAGTTTAATTAATAATCAGACAATACCCATACGTCGGCGAAACGTAAGGGTTTCAAAACACCTTTTTGGAGGTAACCAGAGTGTGCAGTATGCTTTTATTTTTACACTAGATTCCGTTTTCTTTTTTATTTCTTTACCAAGTACGTTTCGGAAATCAAGCATATGTCAATATTGTTTTTACGCAAGAATGCTTCTAATTCGACTATCTTTTGCAATAGTTAATATTTTAACAACTGTTTCATATCCATACTTGAGTCCCAGTTTTGCGAGTTTTATTATATTTTTCAAATATAGAAAAAGCTTATGATATTGCATATGGAGCAATACCTCTTTGTTTATTTTCTTGCTACGCGGCTTGCGCATACGTTTGCCAGAAAATTACGGCTCTTCCTTTCGAACTTTTTCTGGCACGACTTTCGTCTTTTCCTTGACAAGTTTTCTGTCTGTCGCTGCTTTTCCCGTAGAAACCTTGAATTTTTCCTGTCGGTTAGGGTTTGGGAGTTTTTTTGATTGCATCGCGGCTTTTTTGGAGCTACTTCGCAGCCTCTATGATTCGCTGGGCGCTTCCCTTTGCAGTCTATACAAGCCGTTGGAGCCTTTTTATCTATGCTGCACTTTTCCGAAAGATGTTTACCACCGAATTTTACGTTAATTTTCCAATCGTCATTGCGCAGTGACTATACCTTGAACGTCGATGTCAACGTTCATTTCGAATTACGGTAACTGTGAGCGGATGAAGTAATTTTAGTTATTTTTGTTTCGCTCGCAATTCCTTGTCTTCTTTTTGTGGCTCTTCTTCGGGTGAAGAACCGGCTCATCGTTTTTTACTGGGTCTTTTCTTTAACTCAGTTCCTCGTGTTAGCTCATCTTTGTCTCTGTGATAGTCACGACTGGCTGAGCGAGGTGGATTACCTACGCGTTCTTTTGGAGATGGGAGTTCTTTCGAGCCTTATTTGATAATGCCATCAACGGTATCGAGTCCGATTTATGCAGTCATCAAATTTTGGACCTCTAGGATAAGCACCGCCGATATGCCGAAGTAGCTTAGGCAATATCATATTCCACATATAATGCAATCGAGTACTATTTCTAATATAAAAAAATATTAATAATATCTCATACATAACTTTTTTTATTTAAATTTGATGTTCGAGTACCGTTAATGGGAAACCATGTACTAACGATAGGACCACCATATACATAAGGTTGTGATATGTGCACCAGACCAGTTAGATTTTTGAGAAAATCAGGCATCCACTTAATCTTAAAAACATCATCGAAAATTTGTATATGTACATTATGGGACACATTATTTATAATATTTAGCTAACTCCACAGAAAGAAACTGGGCCAGAATTACAAATTAGTAATATTTGTAATATTACAAGGAAATATTGGATTCCGTAGCATATTAATATTAATTTAAGTTCCTACTCATTAATGGTTAGCTAAAATTGCAAAACCATTGAAGGAAACATCAAAACATCTAGAAAGGGAATGCAAAGTTATGTAAATGAATTGCTTCATCAACATGACCAAGCCTGAGAACGATTATTTAAGGGAGAGTTGCAAAATCTTTTATCGGATGATAAAGACTTTTTCAAAGACTTCGTTCAACGGATAGAAGTAGTTAATTCGATTAACAGAGATAACAATGAACTACGGACAGACGAAGATGTAAATCTGATTTTTTTACGGAGATTTGAATCTTATGCAATGGTTGCATTTTCATTAAGTCGAATTTTCAATATTATACTCGTATAAAGTAAGTTGTAAAATAATATTTACGCAATAACTTTTTCGTTAATTAATTAATTTCGGAGAAGAGAAGTTTAGTTATTAGGAGGAAACGTTAAACTATTTTAAAAATAAAAAGACAAAAAAAAAAAATTAAAACAAAAGCTATCCTCATACATTCACATTTGTGAGGCAATGAATACTCAAAGTGCTTAGTGTACTCAATGGAGTGTAAACCATGTTTTTCAATGCTTGTTTATGAATATCCGTTTGTTATGTATTTTTCAAGACGTGAGTGCAGTGAATAAGGTGCCTGAAAAAATACTGAATGGCTGGGAACAAATTTCAAGACATTTATTGCAGACTCAATATACTATACATTTACTGATATACTCGTATGTACGAGTAGACCGTTAATCCCATATACCAAGGGCTGCATTTTATTTGTGCTTCTGTGAATGATTTGATCTCAAGGATATAGAACTTTGCTCATCTTCATTAGACAATATTATTTCCTGAAATTTTCAATTTATAGCTACCTACTCCAGAGAAGAATCAACAAATGCTGCTCAGACACCCTGCAGAGATATTCCGGATGATTTGCATTTTCCTTTACGTAACTTTTTACGAGTACTCGTATATTGCCTTTCGTTCTGTTTATAAAAATTGATTTCACTCCTGTGATTGCCTTCTTTGAAGTATTGTGTACTTTTTTTTCGTTATTCACTCGTATATGATTGAGTATTAGATAAATTGAAATGCTCTTATAAATTTCAATTTATTTCACTACGAGTAAAATACACTTATTGCAGTTTGACTTTAAGATATTGTTAAATTTTTATTCTCTCCTCTAAGTAATTATGTTGGTGAAAAAATTAAGAAAACGAAAAGGAAACTGTTTCGGATGTAAAAAATAAATCTTTTCCTTTTATCATTTTTAAATCTCATAATTAAATGCCTAAAAATGTAACAATTTATCATACTGACGATTGCCGTCCGAAAAGGATACTGTCGTAGAAAAAAATAAAAGCACCAAGTTTTTCTTCATTTACTTTTTTAAATGAGATTTTTTCCTCTTTTGTTAATCTGTATCGCCCTACCTTCTTAAGTAGGATGATAATTAAAAAATTGTAATGCTAACTTTTCCATCAAGAAAGTTTAAGGTGGTAGATAGTATTTTTCTATGTTTTCTTTTCTTGAGATGATTTTACGAATGTGTATGTAAGTTTTTCTTTTATTTTTCGAAATTTATGCAGAATTCTGCTTTTGTTTAGGTATTAAGTTTAAGTATCTTTAATCATTTAAAGATCTCTACTTTCATCCAAAATGATTGAACCATCTGTTTATATCTTTTAACGGTACAACTTTGGCAGCATGTACGAGTATAACATTTTGTCATCATTAATTTATAATTATCATTAATGATTCTACAACGGAAATAAGTCGGAGTTGATATTTGCATACCTGAAAGCTTATATATGTAAAAGGTTTTTCAATAAACGCACCCTTAAACCTTTTTTATGATCTGTCAATATCAAAATATCATTCAAGGTTTACATTTTTATCACGGTGAATTTCACGATCGAAAAAAGTTTGGAAATTATTAAGAATTACTACTGAGTCCGTGGTCCCAACTTCAAGAGCGCTTACTCCAATTTTTGGTCATAATAATCATTCCACCCGACAGGCTGTAAGTAGTATAGGTAAATTCGAGTCAACATATTCAGTATTAAATATTCCAGACATAAGTACTTCAGTTCAAAATGAGCCAAATTAGTCAATTCCACGCCGTTCACAGGAATTGGGAATCTCTCAGTCCACATTGCATTGACGAATTTTACGTAAAGATCTTAGCGTACACCCATACAAGATCAAATTATCTCAAGAACTGAAGCGCCTCTTGATTATTTCAAGCGTGGAAACATCTCTGAAATAAAATCCTGAATCTCATCGAAAAATCATATTCGAGGATGGAGCTCATTTTTGGCTTCATGGTTTTTTCAATAAGAAAACTATGAATTAAACCCACATGTGCTTCAAGAGACTCCATTGCATCAACAGAAATTGACCATGCAATGTGGATTTCATCATTGAGCTGTAATTTTACCGTATTTTTTTTTCGATGGATCGCCATGTTACGGTCAATGGACTTCGCTATCGTGCCATGTTTGAAGAGGATTTTTGGCCAGAATTGGATGGTCTTTACATCACTGATATGTGTTTCCAACAAGTTGGCGCCACATGCCCCACAGCTGGTCAACCAATTGACTTATTGAAGGGGAACTTCGGTAATGGTATAATGTAAAGAAATGGTCCGGCTGAATGGCCACCTCCCTCATGCGATTTAACGTCGTTGGATTTCTATTTATGGGGTTACGTTAAGCAGTTTGCTTACACCAAGTAGTTAACAACCTTAGAGAACAGAACAATATAGAACTCGCCCAACGTTTTGGACGATATATGTGAAAGGGTGGTGGAAAATCGACTGCAAAGAATAGATCGCTGCAAACGTGCTTGCGGTGGTCATATGAACGAGATTGAATTTCATACTTAAATTTAACATGTGTACTGAAAAATTTGCAATAAATTTTGCAAAAAAAATGACTTAAAAAAAGAGAGCTACAGATTTAAATTTACCATTGTTTTGGTAACCTTTTCTTTCTTCGTTCAGTTTTTATTAAAAAATATGGCTACTTGGGAGCGAAATTCAAACTTTTATACCATTTGTCCACATTATTGAGTTCTGTCAAAACATGTACTACACCTGGAATACATTTCACCCCGGTATCTCAGTTATTCCGTGTTTTATTTAAATTCAAAATTGTTATATCCTCATTGAAAAATCCGATATGTAAACAGAATGTTGGTAATATGCCTTGAGTCGATCAATGTTGATTTTTGGTTGGCAGTTGAATCCGCGAGAAAATTTAGTCAGGTTCCTAAGTAGATCAATTATCCGTTCTGTTAAAAACCTGGATAGTCATGGGTAACGTGAAAACTTATTGCACTAATCAACTGCTGTCTAAAAGAGAAATGATTTTGATGCACAAAATTCATCATAGTGTAAAGGGCCTTGTCTTATCAAAGACTCTTAGGATTGCTAGAAGACTGCTAGTTTTCTTCCCACCATTTTCATAGCGGGTGGTGATAGTTATAAATTAAAAATAGTTGTATTACAGAATTGTTTATTACGTATTAAAATTTTGTAACAAGGATGCATTGATTGTCTGAGGCTTCGAAGGAATTATAAGTCTGTACATTTACGAGTATCTCCTTATGTTTTTTAAATTGGTTAACCGTCGAAATAAGTACTGCGTAGAATTACATCTATTTCAATTTACCCTACATTTATGGATTACTAATGCGACGCTTAAGAGGTTGACTAAATTTGTGGACGTTAAAGCCTTTCCACTTTTTGAATCACACCCGTTGGTGATACAATTATTTTTCGTTCGGTTTCTTTTTCGAGCTTCGACTAGAACTTAAGCATCCGAAGGCATTCGTTGAATGTTCCAAATCCAGCTGATTTACTCAGTCTAAAAAAAAAAGAATGATTTTTTCAAATCTATGTAGAAGATATACAGATTTTAGAGCTTCGCGATGTCTCTCAGTCATTCCATAAACGTTTCCACCATTGAAGTTTCTATATTCGCTGCTTGATTCCCCGACGTGTCCGTCCGCCAAATATATCCTTCTTCCTCAAGCATGTGAATTCTGTTGAAACCACATATCTTCTAAATTTTCCAGTTCTAATTTATCGATAGCTGTCACCATTGACTGACCGACTCACCCGCATTATCTCGGGAGAAGAACACTCTCTGGAAACCTTACTAAACATTAAATTGTTCAAAGCTCTTCGATTGACCAAATGTAGCTATTGCGCTCGTCAAGATTGTTACTTAGCTCTAGCATATAGGTTAATATAATCGTATACAGACGTAAAGCCAATTTACCTTCCAAGGGACGACGCAGAATCGTTTAATTGCAACTTAGCGACTCGCGTACAGTCGCAATTTTACATTTAACGCTAAATTGTTCGCTTATTGGTATAATAATGACAGGCGGAAATTTCTAGGTAAGGCAACGTTATCATTACTGACTTGAGTGATTTGTAAACATTTTTAAAGCGTATACCTTTCATGACTAAATGTTAGACAATCTGGAACACATATACCACATCTTTCAAAATATGAAATACCAGAGTTCAGAGAATTTCTAATGGAGCGCATCTTATCAAAAATACTACAATACAATACTACAATTCGCAACATAAATTCTTAAATATGTATAAGAATGTGTTCCTCGCACGTTATTAGGTGACACTTACTAGACAGATCATGCCCAAATTTTTGTAGACATTCTTTACTTCTTGACATTTATGGAAACTGGTGTTAATTAAACTTTATCTATCTACCAATATAGAGCGAGTATTTGATATGTTAACGAAATAGACAAGCAAACAACAATAAAAGTGTTTGCTCATTTCCATCATTATTATGAAGGTGTTGAAGTATTCATATGTTACTTGCACATGTTTGTATGTACAATATGTATTCCCTTAAGATACGCTGCTTAATCTTCAAACAAAAAGGGAACAATTAGAGTCTTTAATACTTTTTACTTTTTTCAGATGTTTTTAACAAGCATTCAATTAAATTGTGTTTGTGTAGAAATCTACTATGAATCCCTTAGAACAGGATTTTTTCATTATATCAAAGAAGTTGGTGATACTCCTACATTCAACCGGTATTCTTAAGCAGAATAAATGAACGTAGAGAAAAGTTTATTTTACTTTGACAGATTAGAAAGGTTTCATTAATTAAATGTTCCTTCTGTAAAATGACTATGATGAAGATGATGCCAATAATACTGAAACAAATAATAAAGATTCTGGAAAGTTAAATCTGTGTATGGAACTAATTGGATTTGTTTAAATTAAACCAACATTTAGCAGTGTTAATTGTCATTTAACATTAGTTATAATTGAGAAAGGCACAGCAAGAAAAGGCATTACTAAATCTGTCTTAAAGAGTAAAATAAACGAAAAGCTACCATTATTCATTATTAGAATACGATACATGACGGTACTATAGTGTTGTGCCAGAACGATACTTGCAAAACCTTTTATAATTATATTGGCAGCACCAACATGATATTTTTCTTTTAATGCGATATTTGTATGCCTATGTGGACATAGATAACCAATACCTGTTAAAGCGAAAAAACAACGACAGGAAATCTTAGTTGCTTAAATTATCCTGTTTAAGCATTAAACTTGGTACCAAATCGAGAGGCTACTACCTCATTCTAGGTACTATTTTATTACAACATTACGCCAACAAATTAACAACGCCATCACCCTTACAAAACTTTTAAATCGATTGTATAATGCACCCCAAAATGCAATTGTAGGGACTGCAAAAGTAGGTGGAAATGATATCGGGTTGGAAATGCTCTTCCGTTTGTATATACTTGCAAACTGTAAAAGTTACTTCATCAGCGTGTTAGCCGAAACAAGAAATATAAATATTTAACGTCTGATTAAAGCTGCGTCTTAGCCCCTTTGTTAATTGATTTGTATCAACTAGAGCCAAGAAAAAAGTGACCGCTAAAGGTAAAGAAGCTAATGAACTACGCATGATGCCACATCTAGCTCATTGTTCATACGAGTTTTACATCGAACACGCCGATGTGTTTCATAGGGTAGTTTTCTTCATAATTATCAAGAACTGACAAATACTCGTAGCTTCGCTTCTAGTCAAGCCTTATCCGGAGAAGAGCCTTATTCGACTCCCTATTTATTTTGAAATCAAACATAAAAAAAAGAGCATTTTACTCCAATTATGTATTGTATAATATATGTAAGTATTTTATATATAAAGGGTGACCAGATAAATACAATAGTAAAGAAATTTAAATAAAACAACAAGGGTGTGAGATATAAAATTGATTCTGGCTTTATTGGCTAGCTTTAAACATTCATGCCATTATGTGAGGAATAGCACGATATTTAAATGGTAGCCTCGGCTTTGCTGGCAGTTATTCCGGCAATAGGGTGTAGAATGTTGACCTCAAGTTCGTCTAAAGTGGTGGGCTTGTTAGTGTAGACTAAGGACTTGACGTAGCCTATGGTAGTACGACTTTAATTCTTGCGTCAGCATAATCTAATACGGATGTAGGCCCAAATACAACCGCAAAATAAATCGGGTTGACTCTCTGGCGATACCCAATTACTGGCCACTACGGCGGCTGTGCTTTCTTCATTTCTAACCAATGACGAAATTTGCGTTGTGTATTTATAACTGAATTTCGAAAATATATTTTTAATAAATTAAACCTTAAACCTGACTGAATATTTTGACAGCCGGATGTCGTTGGTGACTTTGACAGCTACTGCAGCCATTGAAATAAGTATTCCTATTTCGAATATTATTCTATTGTAATTGGCGATACGCATTTCGTTTAACGTTGCTCTATTTGTTTGGAACTAAAGAAATTCGATGGGCACTTGCATTCGAATAGAAATTCCGGAACTGATGTAGAGTAATGTATCTCTACAAAAAGAAAACAGACTAATTTGGAGATGAGCTCAACCAAGTCAAATATCTTCAGTCACGTATTATTTCTTTCTGGAAAAAAATGGAAAGTATAAATATCCCACGAACAATCGCCGGATCCGGGGCAAATAATAATATATCTCAACGATCCAACAAACCGATAATTTGTTACGGAGTTACAATTACATAAATTCTATTGCCACTCTGCTGTTGTTCCAATACAATACCTAATCCTTGTGGTTACATGAACACGGTATCACGATTCATTAAGAATTCAGAATTCGCCAATTCAAACGGCCTCGTTTTACGGTAATTATGTATGTATATATATAGTAATAAATGCAAATCACTTTCATTTCAGTTTCATTTATTTATTTCATTGAAATAATTGCATACACATTAAAAGAAGTAGATATCTTATAAGGTAGTGAATCTTGAAGTTGCTAGTCACAATTTCGAAAACGGCTACTGCGTAAATGTACAAATAAAATAGCAAAAGAAGTTTAGGATAATAGAATTTATATACATACATACGTAAGAAATGAAAAGTGACATGTTTTCGAAATCGAAAGTAATCAAGATTGTTGATTAAGAATGTTTTAATTTCCAAACGAAACCCCCTGGTGCTGAAACGCAACTTGTTAAAGAATGAGCTAAGATCAGAGAATGAGACTTCTGTAACGGAATAGTTGATCGAGTGACATGTTATAGAGAGATTTTGAATACATAGAGATCCTATCAAATAGTCGGAGGCTCAAAACATAACGCGCGGTACTTATAATTTAATTTATTGTAACAGGTCCGGTCAACCCCGGACGACTTTACTGAGTTTAGTATAAACTTTTTTTCTTTTAAAAGAACTTAACACTCTAGTGGGTATAATTAAACTAAAAAATAAAAATTAAGAAAATTGATGCACTTATAATGCCTCAGCATGTGTTAAGTTTTTTGGAAAATGGGATAGAGAAAGACAGATGTTTGCGCTCCATGGTTATTTCGCTCCATGCATCGGTGGCATCCAACATTTAATGGGGAGACTAAATTCTTAGTAGAAGTTGGCTTGTTTTTGATTTCTAGTCATCTGCTCTTATAACTAAAACTAAAACTAAAACAAATGGTTGGGGAAGATCAGGGTCGGGAGAGGAGATAATTGAGGATGTTTGTGAGGATACTTCTGCTGCAATTGAAATCGAACACATGGGGAGTGGTTCGTTAAAACCATATGCCCTTCGGTGATTATTTAGACGAAAAGGAGGAACAGACCTTTAATTGCCGGCGTTCATATTAAAAAAAATCTGATCCAGAAGTGAGGGACAGTCGATGGAACCGGTTAAGAGTTGGTGTATAAAGAAAATTATAAAAGAATTTGAGAGAATTTCGTATCATCGGCATAAACAGAATACAATTAAAAGCAACTTATTTTCCTTTAAAATATTAAAAACTAAGTTGATTTAATTATAATAATATTTACAAACTTATTGAATACAAACAAATGATTTATTTAAGCAGAGAAGAAAATTTACTAAATCAAATAAACATATCTTTACTTAGATAAACAAAAAAATCTTCCAAAAGAGTAATATAATTTTCTTATTACATTCGGCCAGAAATTTTTCAATGATAGCTAAACTCAGCTCATACCATCGAAGATCCGCCTCCAAAGTTCCGCTTAGCGGAGAAACTCTCAGGTCTTTTTATATCATGTCAATAATAATTAATATATCTGGCCTGTCAAGGTTAAACTTTTTCTCGTCCGAATAGATCACGCTTTTCCACTGTTTAGACCATATCATGTGTTCTTTGGCAAAGTGTAGTCGGGCAACTTTACTTGCTACTGTAAGAGCTGGTTTTGACTTCATTTGTTTCCAAACCAGTCAATAGACCACGATCATTGGTTGCAAAAAAACAGCAGACGTTGGAATTCTCTGGGCGGGAGTAACGGTACTTTCAAAACATACGTTGAAGAAAGGACACAAAGCAAAAACAAAAGGAAAAAATTGGACATAAAAGTTCGTTCATACTACGAACAAAATTTCATCTGCCTTTAATTAAATTTCGCTGAGTGAGTTCTTATAATAAATATTTACAACATGACTAACAGTAAAATGAAAATTAATAGACTAAGGGTATTGCCTTGTGGAACACCCGAAGTGGATCTCATTGGTTCAGACAAACGAAAACGAAAATGGACTAGGTTCTTTCAACTAGATTTTGAACTGGGCTAATTTAGCTCAGGAGTTTAAAAAGAATTAGCTTAAGTCCGATTTTATCAAAGGCCTTGATAAGGTTAAATTAATCACATCCACTTCTTTTCCCTGTTCTAGGTTACACAATATACTATAAATGACCTCAATAATGTTGGTAGTGGTTGATGTGCCTTTAAGTTGTTTTGATGCAAGAATAGGTTAGGTTAGATTAATTAGAGAACATTGAATCATAAATAATTCTTTCAAAGATATTGGGAATGAAGGATAACTTAGATATGGGTCGGTAGTTGGTAATACTCTATTTGAGACCTTTTTTATGAATATGGATTATGCACTGGCGATCACTAGGATGAGGCCATACATTTTGCAATAGTTTTTCACTCTTTATACCTGTTGGAAATTTGGAACCCGGAAACTTTTACTACCTGTGAACAGGTACATATTTTCTCAACAGGATGTCATAAAATTAAAGGGTAAATAAGAAACGACCGTTGGAATTTCCCACGGTCAAACAATGAACTTCTTGAAAAGCGTATAAAAAGAGGCGCCAGTAGGATGAGGTAGTAAAAGTTTCCGGGTTCCAAATTTCCAACAGGTATAAAAAGTGAAAATCGATTGCAAAATGTATGGCCTTATCCTAGAGATCGTCAGTGTATAAGTCCTTTTTCAGAGGGGAGGAAACACTACCTGGGAGATCGAAAGTCTGAAGATGCTTGCGAGACGTTATTATTGGCACATTTTTTTCAAAAACATTGAGAGCAGACTATCCGGACCAGAAAAATCATCTAAATTTTGTAATCATATTCAATAGCTGTGCTGGTGTTATTTTAATAGTGATGTCCGAGTGCAGTTACTCAAGTAATCGAAGTAACCGAAATATTCGGTATCCGTGCTACCAGTCTGAGTGGAAAATGATTCACTAAAGAAATTAGAACTTCGCTAATTATTGGCGATGGTTGTACGATCAGACGATGGCATATTGAAGAATTTGAGACGAAACGGATAGGTATCGGATTTTTTTGGGTCAGAAAGGAGAGTAGATTGCATTCGGCTGAAATATCTGCTATAACAAATATTACAAAGTTGGGTGAAGTGGAGGTGAGTTTGTAGGTAATTTCGATAGTCAAATTCAGAATTAGATTTAATATACACGTGCCATAACTTATTTATCTTTCTTATACCAAGGAGAAGATGATGAAGTATTTTTCTCTCGTTAGTAAGGGACCGCTTGCGTAATACAGTAGAAGATCTTTTCGTAGAAGATTTCCACGACGGAATCAACAGAGGTGTTTTTATCGAGTATACAACTAAAGCCAAGACTATTGAGAAGTGTTGAGTTTAGGGTAATTTGTTTCACGGAATTTGACGTGGAACAAAGTTTA